>CM069150.1:2035167-2053695 GCA_035221665.1 Okamejei kenojei | reverse complement strand
CATAGAGAGATAGTATTTCTTATGGTTGGACACAAAACGCTGGAGTAAACTCTGCGAGGACAAGCAGCTTACCTGGAGAGAAGGGATGGCTGACGCTTAGGGATGAGACCCTTCTTCAGACTAGTCAAGGAAAAGGGGAACGAGAGATATATATTTTTTTCAATTCAACTTTAATGTCATTGCACAGATACAAGTATGGGTACAACGAAATGCAGTTTAGCGTCAGTTCGTAGTAATAGCAATATATAACTAGATACAGAATGCAGACAATGTGGACAGAGGGACTGGAGAAATCTATCGGCGGGACTCCAAGTTCAGCAGTGTGATGGTCTTGTTATAGAAGCTGTTCCTCATCCTACTAGTGCGGGACCTGAGGCTCTTGTACCGCCTCCCTGATGGTAGGAGGGCAAACAGTCCATGGTTAGGGTGGGAGGGGTCTTTGATGATCTTCCCGGCCCATCTCAGACACCGTTTTTGGTGGAGGCATCCATGGCAGGGAGCGGGGCACGATTGATGTGCTGGGCGGTTTTCATACACCCGTTGTAGTGCCTTCCTGTCTGCTACGGGTGAACTGCTGCACCTTACGTCTAAAGCAGGGTGGTAAGGATGCTTTCCATGGTACAGCGGTGTAAAGGTTGGTCAGGATTGGGGGGACAGGTGCGGCTTTTTTGAGCACTCTTTCAGGAAGTAATGGACACTGCTGCGCCTTTTTGATCAGCTTGGATGATGTTGAGGGACCAGACAGATCCTCCGAGATGTGTACCGAGGAATTTGTAAGTTGGAGACCCGCGCTCCACCTCAGTCCCGTTTAATGGATGGGGATGTGTCTGCCCATCTGTTCTTTCTAAAGTTCAACAATGATTTCCTTCATCTTCTGGGAGTTGAGGCGATAGGTTATTGGTTGGACACCAGGTTGTCAGGTGCTGGACCTCCTCCCTGTAGCTGACTCGTCGTTGTCGCGATCAGTCCATACCACGTGGTGTCAGGTCGGGCAAATTTTATGATGGCGTTGGAGCCATTGCTTAGGGATTGCAGTCATGCGTGAAGAGGGAGTTAGAGAGGATGAGGCTGCAGCACACAGCCCTGTGGCACACCCAGTGTTCAGTGTTTATAGTGGAGGAGGAGAGGTTGTTGACCTAACAGAATGGTGGTCTGTTAGTGAGGAATCCAGTGTCCAATTGCAGAGGGAAGTGGAGATGCCAAGACCGCTGAGTTTGTGTGTTCAAGCTAGCGGGATATGACAGTCGTTAAAGGCGGAACTGAACTGAAAGTCAATGAACATGCACCTGATGTAGGTGTTTTACTGTCCAGGTGGGTCCAGGGCAGAGTGTAGGGCCCGCCCGAATGGGGTTCCTCTGTAGACTGTTGAGACCGGTAGCAAAAACTGATGGGGGTCCAGTGTGGGGGGGATGGCTGGATTTGAGATGAGCCAAGATCAGCCGCTCGCAAAGCATCTTGGCGATGAACAGGGGTGGAGTGCCACTGGCCGGAAATCGTGAGACTCCATGTCGCTGATGTTTGGGGCACTGGCACAATGGTAGATGTCTTGAGGCAAGTGGGGACGACACTTGGCGCCAGTGGGACAGATTGAAAATGTCAGTGAGGACCAGGGATAGTAGTCCAGAACATGCCCTGGCACCCGGCTGGGGATGCCATCGGTGCCGGCAAGCTTTGTGCTCAATTCACCTTGCTCAGTGCATCTTGTACAGCAGAGGTGGAGAGACTGAGGGGTTGTTCATTCGGGGGTGGAGCAACTTTGATGGCTGGAGTTTTGTTGTCCCGGTCAAAGCGAGCATAGAAATGATTTAGCTCGTCAGGAAGGGAGGCGTTGTCTGGGGGGGCGGGGTGTTGACTTTATGGTAATCGGCAATGGATTTGATTCCTTGCCACATGCGCCTGGGGTCATAGAAACATAGAAACATAGAAATTAGGTGCAGGAGTAGGCCATTCAGCCCTTCGAGCCTGCACCGCCATTCAATATGATCATGGCTGATCATCCAACTCAGTATCCCGTACCTGCCTTCTCTCCATACCCTCTGATCCCCTTAGCCACAAGGGCCACATCCAACTCACTCTTAAATATAGCAATGAACTGGCCTTCAACTACCCTCTGTGGCAGAGAGTTCAGAGACTCACCCACTCTTTTTTTTCCCCTGTGTGAAAAAAGTCTTTCTCATCTCGGTCTTAAGGATTTCACCCTTATCCTTAAGCTGTGACCCCTTGTCCTGGGTCTTCCCCAACATCCGGGAAACAATCTTCCTGCATCTAGCTGTCCCCAACCCCTTAAGAATTTTGTAAGTTTCTTTAACGATCCCTTTAATCTCCTAAATTACTGAGAGTACAACCGGATGTCTATCCAGTCTTTCTTCATGAAGACGGTCCTGACATCCCAGGAATCAGTCTGGTGTGAACCTTCTCTGCACTCCCTCTTATGGCAATAAAGTCCCTTTCCTAGATTTGGAGACCAAACTATGCATGCAATACTCCAGGTGGTGGTCTCACAAGACCCTGTACAACTGAAGTAGAAACTCCTGCTCTGTACTCAAATCTTTTGCTATGAAAGCTAACATACCATTTGCTTTTTTCAACTGGCCTGCTGCACCTGCATGCCTAGACTTTCTTATGATGGTTGTACCATGACACCAGGGTCTCGTTGCATCTCCCCTTTCCTAATCGGCCACATTTAAATTATAGTTCTTCTTTCCTGTTTTTGCCACCAAAGTGGATAACTCACATTTATCCAACATTATACTGCATTCCCTGCGAAACATTTGGCCCACTCACCCAGACTATCCAAGGCACCTTGCAGTATCCTAGCATCCTCCTAACAGCAGAACACTGCCCCCCAGCTTAGTGTCATCCGCAAACTTGGAGATATGGCATTCAATTCCCTATCAGACATAATAATATTGTAACATAGCTGTGGTCCCAGCATGAGCCCTGCGGTACCCACTGTTACTGCTGCCATTGTCGAAAAAGGACCCGTTTACTCCTACTCTTTGCTTCCTGTTTGCCAGCCATGTTCCTCTATCCACCATCATTTACTGAACCCCTAATTACCGTTGCTTTAAGTTTGTTACTAATCTCTTATGCGGGACCTGTCGATAGCCATTCTGGAAGTCCAGAGTATACCAATCCACAGGTTCTCCTTTTCACGCTACTAGTTATATCTAGAAAAATTCCACAAGATTCGTCAGACATGATTCATTTACCTTTTGTAAATCAATGCTGACTTTGTCAAATGATTTCACCACTTCCAAATGATGTGCTATCCCATCTTTTAATAACTGACTCTAGCAGTTTCCCCACTACCGCCCAATGTTAGTTAAATGGACTGTAATCCCCGTATTTCTCTCTCCCTCCCTTCTTAAAGAGGGTTAATTGCTACCCGCCAATCTCAGGAACTACTCAGAATTCTAACGATGTTTTGAAAGATTATCACTATTGCATCCCACTATTTCCTGAGATACTTCCTTAAGGACTCTGGGATGCAGCCTATCTGGGCACCGGGGATTTATCGGCCTTTAATCTATTCCAATTTACCCAACACCACTTCCCTGACTGACCTGGATTTCACTCAATTCCTCCTTTGACCCACAGTCCCCTGCTATTTCAGGCAGATTATTTATGTCTTACCTTAGTGAGGACGGAACCAAAGTTAGTTATTTCAATTGGTCCGCCATATCCTTGTTCCATGATCAAACTCACCCTGTTTCTGGACTGCAAGGGTCCTACTTTGTTTTTAACTAACCTTCTTTCTCTTCACATATCTATAAAACTTTTTGCAGTCAGTTTTTATGTTCCCCTGCAAGTTTTCTTTCATAATCTATTTTTCCTTTCCTAATTAAGCCCTTTGTCCTCCTCTGCTCGGTCTCTGAATTATCCCAGGTTCTTGGTATGCTGCTTTTTGGCTCACTTTGTACGCATTCATCCTTTGCTTGGATACTAATCCTGATTTCCCTTGTTATCACGGACTGCACATACCTTCCACGATTTATTCTTTTATGCCAAAACTGGGATGAACATTTTTGTTAGTTCATCATGCAGTCTTTAATGTCTTCCATTGTTTATCCACCGTCAACCTTTTTGAATTAATTGCAGTCAATCCTTGGCCAATTCAAGTCTCTTACCACTCAAAGTGTACCTTTCTTTAAGTTTAGACCATTGTTTCTGAATTAACAATGTCACTCTCCATCTAATGAAGAAACTCAACCATATTATGGTCACTCTTGCCCAAGGGGGCACGTACAACAAGATGGCTAATTACCCCTTCCTCATTACTTCAAAACCCAGTCTAAAATAGGCCTGCTCTCTCGTTGGTTCCTCTACATGTTGATTTAGATAACTATCCCGCATTACATTCCAAAAAATCTCTTTCACTCAGCACCCCTGCCAATTTGAATTAACCCAATCTATATGTAGATTGAAGTCACCCATTATAACTGTTTTAGCATTTGTAGCACGCTATTTCTAATTTCCTGTTTGATACATCCCCAACTTCTCTGCTACTGTTAGGTGGCCTGTACACAACACCCACCAGCGTTTTCTGCACCTTAGTGTTTCGTTAGCTCTACCATACCGATTCCAATCCTCCAAGCTAATGTCCTTCCTTTCATTGCTTTATCTCCTCTCTAACCAGCAACGCTACCCCACCTCCTTTTCCTTTCTCTCTATCCCTCTGGAATATTGAATATCACTGGATGTTCAGCTCCCAGCCTACGTCACCCTGGAGCCATGTCTCCGTGAATCACCAACTTTATCATAATCATTATATCTATCTGCACGTTCAATCGTCCACCTTTTTACGAATAATCCTTGCATTGAGACACAAAGCTTCAGGCCTTGTCTTTAGAACGCATTTGACCCCTTTTACAATTTTGCTGAAAAGTGGCCCTTTTTGATTTTTGCCCTGGTTTGTCTGCCTGCCACATTTTACTTTCACCCTTGCTACCTAATGCTTCTACCCTCATTTTACACCATCCTGCTCTTGCTCTTTGTACCCATCCCCCTGCCTCATTAGTTTAAATCTCCCCATACAGCACTAGCAAAAACACTCCCCAGAACATTGGTTCCATTCCTTTCAGGTGCAAACGTCCTGTTTGTACCTGGTCCCTCCTCCCCCAGATACTGGTCCCAGTGCCCTAAAAATAATTTGAATCCCTCCCCTTTGCACCACTTTTCAAGCCAGTATTCATTTGCATTATTCCTCTATTTCTACTCTGACTGGCCCGTGGTACATGGTAGTAATCCCGGAGATTACTACCTTTGAGTCTACTTTTACAGTTTATCTCGAGCTCCCTAAATTCACCTTGTAGGACTCTCCCTTTTTTTACCTATATCGTTGGTGCCAACATTGCACCACGACAAATGGCTGTTCACCCTCCCCTCCAGAATGTTCTGCAGCCGGTCAGTGTCATCCTGACATTTGCACCAGGGAGGCAACATACCATCCTGGAGTCTCGTATGCGCCGCAGAGAAACGCTATCTATTCCACTGACAATTGAATCCCGCTATTACTATTGCCCTTCCCCTCTTTTTTCCCCCTCACTGTGCTGCAGAGCCACCCATTGGGTGCCATGAACCTGGCTGTGCTGAATTCCCCTGATGAGCCATCTCCTCAACAGTATCCCAAAATGGATTATACATGTTTAGGAGGGAGATGACGCAGGGGACCTCATGCATACTGCCATATCAGGAGTTTGTTTTTTTTTTTTTTTGGAAATGCTACTCATCGTCCGTCTTGTGATTGAGTATAGCTTCTTAATTCCCTTTGTCAGATTGGCCCATGGATGAGCCGTATCCTCAGCATCGCCAAGATTTTAAAGCCTGGCGTCGGCGAGCCTTCAGCAGGAGTCTGACCTCCCTGCTCATCCACGGCTTCTGGTTAGGGAAGGTCTTTATCTCTTTGTGGGTGGTGACGGTATAGACGATGTTGCAGCGAGATAAAGCACAATAAATGAAAGACATGCAAAAAAAGTAACTATGATAAAGGAAACAGGCCATTGTTAGCTATCTGTTGGGTGAGGACGAGAAGACTCGACCCCAGTTCTACCTGTGTCTCTACATTATCTCTACTTTATCTCTCCACATCACCGTCTGCATCTCTCGTTTCCCTTATCAATAACCAGTCTGAAGAAGGGCCTCGACCTGCAACGCCACGCACCCATTGCTTTTCCCCACAGACGCTGCCCGTCCCGCGGCTCCTCCAGCACTTTGTGCCCGTGTGAAGCAGCACCTGCAGTTCCCGCCGACGTCACTGGCAGCGGCCGGGGGCGGGGCCGGAAACTGGAGGTGTGGGGGCGTCCCCGGCAACCGTTGTCAGGGGCGGGGCCGGAACCGGAAACATGGCCCGGAAGTCGTTCTCCGCTCTCTGATCTTTGGCCGCGCTGAAGATCAGCGGGAGGGCGGCGCGACAGGCGCAGATGAGAGAGAGTGGGAGAGAGAGGTGCGGGGACAGGGGGTGGGAGGGGGGGAGGGGGAGTGGGGGGGCAGCGGAGTGTGGGGGGGCAGGGGGTGTGGGGGGGGGGACAGGGGCGTTTGGTGGGGGGGTCAGCGGGTGTGGGTGGGGGGCAGGGGTTTGTGGGGGGGACAGGGGGTGTGGGGGGGACAGGGTGGTGTGGGGGGGAAGGGGGGGGAATTTGTGGGGGGGACAGCGGGTGGTGGGGGGACAGCGGGGTGTGGCGGGGCAGGGGTGTGGGGGGGACAGCGGGTGTGGGGGGGGACAGGGGTGTGGGGGGGGGACAGCGGGTGTGGGGGGCAGGGGGTGTGGAGGGGACAGGGGGAGTGGAGGGTGGCAGCGGGTGTGGGGGGGACAGCGGGTTGTGGGGGGCAGGGGGAGTGGGGGGGACAGGGGGGGGAGTGGGGGGGCAGGGGGGGGGGGGGGACAGCGGGTGTGGGGGGGACAGCGGTGTTGGTGGTGTGGGGGGGCAGCGGAGTGTGGGGGGGACAGGGGGTGTTGGGGGGGACAGCGGGTGGTGGGGGGGACAGGGGGATGTGGGGGGGGCAGCGGGGTGTGGGGGGGTGACAGCGGGTGTGGGGGGGCAGGGGGTGTGGGGGGGGTACAGGGAGTGGGGGTAGAGGACAGGGGGTGTAGGGGGGACGGGGAGTGGGTCTAGGGGACAGGGGGTGTGGGGGGGGGACTAGGGGGAGTGGGGGGTGGCAGCGCGGTGTGGGGGGGAGAGAGAGGAGGTGGGGGGGACAGGGGGTGTGGGGGGGGACAGGGGGTGTGGGGGGGACAGGGGGTGTGGGGGGGGACAGGGGGTGTGGAGGGGACAGCGGGTGTGGGGGGAAGAGAGAGAGGGGGCGGGGACGGGGGTGAGGGGGGGGACAGCGGGGTGGTGGGGGGGGACAGGGGAGTGGGGGGGACAGGGGTGTGGGGGGGACAGGGGAGGAGGAGAGAGGGAGAGAGAGGTGGGTTGGGATGGGGAGTGGGGGGACAGGGGGGTGAGGGGGGGAGATAGGGAGAGGTGGGGAGGAGCGGCGCGGCAGACAGAGAGTGATGAGAGAGTGAGGTGGGTGGGGTATGGTAGTGGGGGTCAGGGGGGAGAGAGAGGTGGGGAAACAGGGGAGTGGGTGAGGGAGGGGGAACAAGGCCGGGGACGGGGGAGAGAGAGGTGGGTGTGTAGGGGGGACGGGGGTGGTGGGGGGGACAGGGGGTGAGGGAGGGGGGGGTGAGGGAGGGGGGGGTGAGGGAGAGGGGGATGAGGGGACTGGGGGTGAGGGGACGAGGAGAGAGCAGGAGTTTGATAGAGGAGAGCTAGATAGAGCTCTTAAAGGATAGCGGTCGGATAAGGGGAGAAGGCAGGAATGGTGGTACTGATTTGTGGATGATCACAGTGGAATGGTGGTTGCGGCTCGAAGGGGCGAATGGCCTCCTCCTGCACTGTTGTCCTTATTGGAGAGGGGAAAGATGGAGGTGGGGGCCAGAGGGGAGAGAGAGAGAGGTGGAGGGGGGGTAGAGGGAGGAGAGGGGGTAAGGTATACAGACTGCCGAATGTAGTTCTCAGCGTTGTAGTGCATTGGTTCCAGAGATAAAGTCCAATGTCCACAATGGGGTGGGGGTGAATCAGACAGCACCCTAGCTCATGGAAGGACTGTTCAGAAGCCTGATCACTGAGGGGAAAAAGATGTTTCTGAGTCTGGTGGGTACACAAAAAGCTGGAGAAACTCAGCGGGTGCAGCAAGCTCTAAGGAGAGTTCTTCTTTAAAAAACATTTTCTGAGTCACGGTGGTGCGTGCTTTCAGTTTCTGTACCTTCTGCCGGTCGGGAGGCGGTGAGATGTGAGGGTAACGGGGAATGATTGCTGTGGGAACCATTTGACGCGAGTAACTAAAAACTATCTACTTCTCATTCCCCCCTCCTCTCTCTGCCTCCTTCTAACTTACACACCCCCCCTCACTCCAACCCCACCCCCGTTCAGTGATGGGGGAGGAGCGTGCGGTGACTCTCAGGACGGTTCAACACCCTTTTTGAGCTGTGAAAAGGAGACGGAGCTGCGGTTTGGGTGTGAGTCGGGCCGCACTGCGGGTGGTGGAGCTCCGCTCGTGGACTGGCCGAGGGTGTTTTGGGTCGGAGTGACCCCCCACCGCGCCGTACGTGTTCAAGGGGTGATTGGGTGTCGATAGGCCGGCCGTGGTTCACCTGGCCGCTGCAGCGTGCGGTTTGCGAGGCAAGTCGGAGGCCACCGCGTTTCGTGCTCCCGCGACACGCATGACAATCTACCTCAACTGACACGCCGCGCTGGAGCAGTGAGGCTGCGGGCAGAGGAGGACGGCGAGAGGGGGGGCCACGGGTCCATCTCGTCGGCCCTCGAGTGGGCCAAGACACCCTATGCCGCCTCCTCCTCAACTACGCGGCACGGCTGGGCAGGGTCCCCACCCTGGTGGACCTGGATGTGGGCCAGGGCTGTCTGTCCGTGCCCGGCACCGTGGGAGCCCTGTGTGTGGAGCGGCCCGCCAGCCCAGAGGGGGGATTCTGTCTCCGCGCCCCCCTCGTCTATCACTTTGGCTCAACCACCCCCGGCACCAACATCAAGCTCTACAACAGGGTGAGGGGGGGAGAGGGAGGGAGTTAGACGGGGGGGGGGGTGGAGTGGGTGGGAGTGGAGTGGGGGCGGGGGAGATAGGTAAGTGGAGATGGCAGTTACAGGATGGTTGTTTTTCCCTGCTAGGGGGAAATTAATGGAGGGGAGAGGGAGGCGGTTAATAGGGATGTGGAGGGAGTGTTAGTGTCAGAGAAGGGGAGCAGAGAGACATCAAGGGAGGGTAGGGGTCGAGACTAAACAGACTCCCAGAGGTCAGTGGGAGATTAATGATCAGGATAAGTTCCTGAGGATTGGGGTAGCTAATGTTATCCCACTTTTCAAGAAAGGAGCGAGAGAGAAAACGGGGAATTGCAGACCAGTTAGCCTCGACTTCGGTGGTAGGAAAGGATGCTGGAGCCAATTATTAAAGAGGTAATAATGAGGCATTTGGATAGCAGTAAAAGGATTAGTCAAGTCAACATGGAGTTATGAAGGGAAATCTTGCTTGACTATCTGTCTGGAATTTTTTAAGATGTGACAAGTAAAATGGTGAAGTTGGTGCCAGTGGATGTAGTTTATCTAGACTTTCAGGAAAGCTTTGATAAGGTGCCCGCATGGGAGACTGGTGACTAAAATTAGAGCACGTGTTATTGTGTTTGACCTGGATAGAAAATTGGTTGAACAGACCGGAAGCAAAGAGTAGGAGTGAACGGGTCCTCGTTTTCAGAATGGCAGGCTATTGGCGAGTGGAGTGCCGCAAGGCTCGGTGTTGGATGGCCGCAAATGTTACCATATATATTAATGTTTTGGAGAGGGAATTAGGAAGCAACACTAGCAAGTTTGCGGATGACACAAATCTGCGGTGGCCAGTGTGAAACTGTGAAGAGGATGTTAGGAGGTTGCTGGGGACTGGGGACAGTGTGAGTGAGTGGGCTGATGCATGGAGATGCCCAGGTCCGCTCGCCTATTAATATATAACTGTGTAGGTACATCCACTTTGGCGGTAAAAAGAACACTAGGGCAGATTCTATTCAATTGGGTTGGTTAGGTTATTTGGTAACAGTCGCTACTGGGGGGAGATGTCCTTGAATACCAGTCATGAAAGTTGGCGTTTTGCAAGGTCCAGCATTCATAGAATAAAACTAGTGGAATGTTCGGGGCTTATAACAGAGGATTCAGTACAGGATGTAAAGACGGTTCTGTCTGCAGATGTGTAGGGTTGGTTGTGATACACATCTGGACGATTGTGTACAGTTTTGGTCTCCTAATTTGAGGAAGACATCTTGTGATTGAGGCAGTGCAGCGTAGGTTCACACGATTGATCCTGAGGACTGGCGCGGGGGTGGCGGGACTGTCATTCTTGAGGAAAGATTGAAAAAAGGACTGGCTTGTATTCATGGGAGTTTAGACGGAATGAGGGGAGGCGAATCTTATAGAAACATATAAATTATAAAAGGACTTGGGACAAGTTAGATGCAGGAAATTATGTTCCAATGTTGGGTGAGGAGTCCCAGTACCCAGGGGCCACATTTTCTGTTAGAATAAAGGGGAGGTCATTTAAGGCCTGAGGTGAGAAAAAAACGTTTTTTACCCAGAGAGTTGTGAATTTACTGAATTCACTGCCACAGAGGGCAAGTGGAGGCCAAATCACTGGATGGATTTAAGATGTTGGATAGAGCTCTAGGGGCTAGTGGAGTCAAGGGATATGGGGAGAAGGCTATTGATAGCGGACGATCAGCCATGATCACAATGAATGGCGGTGCTGTCTCGAAGGCGGGCCCGAATGGCCTCCTCCGGCACCTATTTTCTATGTTTCTAATGGGGAAGGGGGGTAACGGTGCTTGGTTCTCCTGAGGCAGAGAGACTGTTAATGAAGGGGATGGACAGAGGGGACGTGTAGAGGTCGAGGAAAGTAGCACTAACACGCTCTCACTTTCTCTCCCTCTCCCCTCTCTCCCTCTTGCTCCCCCCCCCCATCTCCCTCTCTCCCTCTCCTTTCACTCTCATCCCCTTGCTAACTCCCCCCCCCAGTCAACCACAGGCCTGGCGGAGGTGTTTAACCAGCGTTTGTGAGGTAAACCGGCAGTTGCCGGAATGCAGGTGAAGGCTGTGTGATCAACACGTGTGGGTGGGTGAAGGGCACGGGCTACCAGGCTCTGCTCCATGCAGCCTGTGCGTTTGAGGTGGACGTGGCGCTGGTGCTGGACCAGGAGCGTTTGTACAACGAGCTGAAGCGGGACCTGCCGCACTTTGTCAAGACCGGCGCTTGCCCAAGTCGCGGCGGCGGTGGAGCGCTCCAAGGAGTTCCGGCGGGAGAGCCGGGACGAGCGTATCCGCGAGTATTTCTACGGGCCCAGCGGCGACCTCTTCCCCCACGCCTTCGAGGTGCGTTTTGCAGACGTGCAGATCCTGCGTGTGGGAGCGCCTGCCGTGCCTGACTCATGCCTTTGCCCCTGGGACGTCAGGCAGGACGTACCCACAGCTGAAGTGGTGCCCTTGCAGGCGGGCATGACTGGCCCCATCATCTGCTCAGTCTCAGCAACCAGGACGCACTGGACCATCTTCTTGACTCCACAGCTCTCACCGGCTTCGTGGTGGTCACCGGCGTCGACCGTGGGACAGGAAAGTTGTTCACTGTGCTGTCACCTGCACCACGACCTCTCCCTGACGGGTGTGTCTCATCATGGACCTACGCATTCATGGATCTCAAGTAGCCAGCCGCACCGGGGGAGAACGCTGGGACACAGGAGTGAGAGGGGCGAGAGGAGAGAGGACAGTGATGGGGAGAGAGAGAGTGATGGGGAGAGAGATAATTGAAGGGAGAGTGAGTTGAGGGAGAGTGAAGTTGAGTGGGGGTGAGGTGAGGTTGGGGATTGTGAGAGTTAGGGGAAGGAAAAGAAAAGAATGCATGGGGAGAGTTGGAGGGAGGGAGAAAGGTAATAGGAAAGTGTCGTGTGGGATATATCCCACACGCTGATGGTCTCAGGTCTATCACTGGGGATATCGTCACTCTCCCTCCCGGAGATATCCTCGACACTGACCAGTGTGATTGAAGCAATACTTCATCATAATTGTCCAATATTTACCCCTTGTTCTTGTACGAGAGTACCTGGAATTTTTTTTTTTATTGTGTTTGAGGAAGGGTTTTGTAGATTTTTAATCACCCTCTTAAAACTGTTGTGTCGGGCAGGATCTTAAAGTTGGATATTGTTTGATAATTCTTATCTCAGTTACTTCTGAATAAACAATGCTTTTATTAAATACTTCGTGTGACTTGTATCGTTTGCCTAGGTGGTTGGAGTGTTTAGTGCGTGCACTCCCACAGTGCCGCATTACCTCGTCTGTCTTCTATGAGTGTTTCAGTGTGTTACAGGTGGTCCCGGGCAGTGTATCGGCACTGGGATGGGTTGATGAAAGGAGACACGGAGAGGGGAGTGGAGGGGATGGGGGGGAGGGGGAGGAGAGCAGCTCCACCTGTTCTTGATGCAGTTATATTATGGCACCGGCTCCCTCCTCTGCGCTCTCGGCCAGTGGTGAGATATCCTCCGTGAATAGCTTTGTGTGCAAGCCAGTCATCGCATACTGTACACCAGTACAGTTTAGTTGCACAGGGAGCGCTTTCACGAGCAAGACACACTGAGAGAAACAGGGATCCGCTGCACGTTGTCTGGCGCACTGCTGCTCCTGCTCACTACAAACCACGCAGTTCAGACTTCGCTACAGTCCACTAGTGGCAGGCCTGAGAACACGAATCTCACATGACCGTGGGGTGGCACGCTCCGCAATGGTGATCAGCACGCCTTCAGCAGCAAGACAGAGATACTACGCACACAGGCAGAGGGGGACGCTACACGCACGACAACACCCACACACACAGATGCCCCAATACGCACGCCGCAACAGATACACACACTCACTCGCACAGGATGCACACCACTGATACCACGCATAGCACACAGTACAGTGCACCGAGCACACACACTTGATACACCACAAGTACACAATACAGATACATGCACGTACACAATACAAACCACACAAAAAGTCACACACATACTGATACACACGCACACACCACAACACAAATGCAAACACACATACGCTCGCATACACACAGAGATCACACCATTACAGATGCAGACCACATACACACCACAGATACTCAGATAAAACACACGGCAGATACACCACGCAGAATTACACCATGCACACACACAGATACACACACTCAGAGATACACACACACAAACACACACACAGATGCACACACAAATATACACAGATAGACGTACATACACTGACACACACACTGATATGCGCGCACACACACCGATACATCATGGAAACTATTGTCATTTAGACCTTTCGGTCTGATCGAAATGTCGTTGCTTCTTGCAGAGCATACATATAATAAAATAACAAAACACATAATAAACACAAATTTAACATTCACCACAGTGAGTTCACCAGACACCTCCTCACTGTGATGGAGGCAAAAATCTTAAGTCCTTGTCTCTTCCCTTCTTGTTCTTCCTCTGCGTTGAGGTGATCCAGACCTCCGAAGTTGTGACCCCGCCGGGTGATTGTAAGTCCCGCGGCTGAACCGCGCTCCGCGAGCGGGCCGGTTTTCAACTCCGCGGCCCGGGGCGGCCGAAAACTGCGCCGCCCTCCAGTTCAGCGGACGAAGCTGTTGCCGCAGGAGCTCCGGAAAAAAATCAAAACCCCCCCACCCCCCCCCCCCAGGTCACCAACCTGTGACCTGCGAGCTCCCGACGATGTCGTCCACTGGGCCTGTGGCTGGGTCCAGCGAAGTCGGGTCGCCGCCACCGCCACCGGAAAGCTGCCACAGCTCCGAGTCAGGCCGCTGGAACGCCGGAATGCCTGAACCTGCCACAGCCCCGAAGTCGGCCGGCCGGCCTCGCGTTGGTAAGTCCTGGCTGGCTCTGGAGCCTCGAGGTCAGTCGCGGTTGGAGGCCGCCAGCTCCGCCATTAGGCCTCAGCGCAGATGGAGACGGGGGATACGACAAGAAAAGTCGCGTCACCCCGAAGGAAGAGACTAAAACACGATTTCCCCCCCCCCCCCCCCCCCGCCTCCCCCCAACACACACACATACACAAGCATAATAACTCCTATTGACAAGGTAAAACAGGACAAGAAAACAACAAAAAAGAAAGAACAGACGGACTGCAGGCGAGCCGCAGCTGCCAAGGCAGCGCCGCCACTCCACGGTACATACAGATACACAAGCACGCAAACACACTGTAACACACGTGCACACACACACACGCGTGCACTCTTACACGTACAAGCTCGCGCACACACACAGATACACTCCAGCACACACAGATACACACATGCACTCACACACACGCACACACACAAACAGATACACGCACACGCACACAGATACACACACGCAGACGCAGACACACACAGATGCAGATACACATTCACACTAAGAGGACACTCGAACTCTCTCACACACACATGTTACTCAAACACAGACACACGTCAGCAGATTGTCTGTTTTTTTTACTTTTTTTTGTATGGTTTTTAATGTCTGTTTTTAATGTTTTTTGTTTGTGTTCTTGTGTGGGAGGGTGTGCTGTTGGCATGTGGGGGTGGTGTGTGGGGGTGGTGTGTGGGGCGTGGGGTGTGGGGTGGTGTGGGGGGTGGTGTGTGTGGGGGTGGTGTGTGGGGGTAGTGTGGGGGGGGGCGTGTGTGGGGGGGGGTGTGTGGGCGGGGTGGTGAGTGGGGGGGTGTGTGGGGGTGGAGCTGTGTGGGGGTGGGGGTGTGTGGGGGTTGTGTGGGGGGTTGGTGTGGGGGGGTGTGTGGGGGTGGTGTGGGGGGTGGTTGTGGGGGGGTGTGTGTGGGGGGGGTGTGTGGGGGTGGTGTTGTGGGGGATGGTTTGGGGGGGGGTGGTGGGAGATGGTAAGTGTGGGGGGGGGGTGGGGTAGGGGGGTGTGGGGGGGGGTGGTGTGGGGGTTAGGTAGTGTGGGGGGGCTTGGTGGTGTGTGGGGGTGGTGTGGGGGGGGTGGATGTGTGGGGTAGGTGGGTGTGTGGGGGGGCGTGAGGGGGAAACCGCTTTGGTCGCCCCCTCCACGGAGAGGTAACCTTTTCCATGTTGCCTCCCCCATGGCCTAACATCAAGGATCGGGCGGCCTTTCCCGGAGACGCGCCTGAGGCTTCAGCTGCGGGCACAGCGCAGACTCTCGCCGTAAGGGAGCGCTCCATTCGCTGGCCCGCAGCAGCCTGAAGTATGCAGAGCTCCAGCTGGCGCGGCGGCCACTGCCTGGGGTCCCTCGTCGGGGACCCGGGAGAAGAAGACTCCAACTGCCGGCCCGCGTCCAACTTCTACCGCGGGCATGGCGGGGACTTACCATCAGGAGCGGGGTCCCTCGCCAGGGATCCCTGGAGAGGAGTTCCAGACCGCCGGCCCTGCAGCCTGCGGTGCTTCTGGCTGCGGCGCGAACTTTAAATCTCCGACCGCCGGCCTGCGGCCTGCACCAGCCTGAAGCCGCGGTCTCCGGTAGATTCAGGACTTACCTGGACTTTTTACCTTGTCTACACATCTGGACGCCCACAGCGACGGCTGCGGAGGGTGGAGGTCCCGACCACGGGGAAAATGGAGGACGACTGGCCAAATTTTGTGCCTTCACACAGTGATGAATGCTATGGTAGATGTTTGTGTAACATTTTTTGTGTGTTCTTTATCATTGTACCGCTGCTGGCAAATTCATTTCACTTGCACTTTATGTGCAATGTGACGCATAAAACTAATGCTGATTGTGACCATTGCCCCTGATTGTGCCCCCACACAGACACACACACCAGTACACAACACACAGACACACACACAGACACAACACACAACACACACACACAAAGACACACCCACATAACTGTTGCATACACAATCCCCCTCCCACCACTAACACTCCACGCTCACACTAACACGCAGACAGACACAGATACTCTCACACACACCACAGACACACACACAGAAACACACGGACACACCCACAGAGACACACACACAGAAACACACAGACACACACAAACACACACACACCCACATAGATACAGACACACACTCACATGCACAGACATATACAGATACACACTCACACAAACATCACAGACACACATGCAGTTACACACAAACATATCACAGGTACACGCACACAGACATACTCACTTACATGCACACACACTGACACACACATGCTCGCACGCACTCACACACACACTCACAACTACACACGCATACACACACTCACACACATGCATACATGTACACACACAGATATACCAATACACACACCCTCGCACAGACCCAGATACTCAAACACTCACTCACACACACCCTGCACACACACATACATATGCACACACAGACACACACACAGATATTCACACACACACTCACACACACACTCACAGACATACTCAAACACATACACAAACATTCACAGTTACATACACACTCATACACATACACACACACATGCGTACAGACACTCACACCCATACGCACACATACACACACACACATACACACTCACACAAACAGACACACACAGAGATATACAGAGGCACACTCTCACACAGTTACAGATACACACATATATACACACAAACACACTCAATCTCTCGCACATGCACACACACATCCATAAAAACACCGGGTGGCACCAGCAATGGTCCTTTCTTCTTTTTGTTATTTCTAGTAAGTGATAAAGAGTATGTTTCAGTGTTCCTTGGTTTGATTTATGGGGGGGAGGGGGGGGGGGGGGGGGGGGGGGGATCTTTTTTTACCTTGACGGAGATGCAGGTTTTTTCCGTATCGTATCTCCGTCCGACCAAGGATGGTTTGACTGCGCCGACCGCGGGAGAACAAAGAGGAAGAACTTTATCGCCTTCCTTCACAGTGAGGAATGTGGGATCTACTGTGATGGATGTTTCATAATCATAATCATACTTTATTAGACAAGTATGTTTTGCAACATACGAGGAATTTCATTTGCCAACAGTCATACCAATAAAAAGCAACAAAACACACAAAATACATTCTAACATAAGCACCCACCATAGTGACCTTCACATTCCTCACTGTGATGGAAGGCGTAAAAAAGTTCAATCTCCCTGCCGGGGGCCTCTAACCTTCCGTTGACGGGACGATCATGGCTCCCGTAGCCAGCGGCGGGCCAACTCGGGGCGATCAAGCTCCTGCATTGGGGGAATCTCAGCTCTCTCGTGCCGGGCGATCAGGGCTAGTCGTACATCGTGCGGCTTTTGGAGCTTCTCGACATCGGTCTCTTACCCGAGACTGCGAGCTCCTTGATGGTGAAATCTGCACCAATGCTGTCATCAAATCTGCAATGGTGAAATCTGCACCAAAGTGATATTCACCACTTTTTTTCTGACACACTTGTTACTATACACACCAATGGCAGCCGTGGATTACCACTGGGTCCTGCATTATGCACACACACACACACACGTTTTGTGTGCAAATGGGGGGAGAAGGGGACGTGATATTTCTGTTGATACGACGGCTACAACAGGCCTTCATAGCCACCTGCAGTTGCGACCATGAAATGACACCAACACCTGGCGACTATTGCATATAGACTCAGTGCATGTTTCTGTGCATTATGTGCTAACCGGACAGTGTACTTGGGTACGGCAATAATCGCACTGATCTCTATGCAAAATAATTTCACTGCACCTTGGTAGACGTGACAATGAAGGAACTATTGTGTCCACACGTTTATGCATGTGAGTGTGTGGCGTAAATCAAACGCTATTTCGGTTTGTAACAGCTGCTTTAGGGAGCGGACGGTGCTGTTTGCTTCAGATACACCTTGACTGACTAATTCCAGATAAGAGTCAGCTGCTCGGTCAGTGACTATCCTGATAACATCAAGCATGTGTACACATCCGCTGGCGGGCTCACTGTAACTGTCTGAAGTAAAGGTTTAGTAACCGGTCCCCCATGCCCCGGGTGTAAAATACCGGTATAAGTGGGTGCTGAAAGGTATACGGGAATAGTATCCCGGAAAATGGTGACAGAGTTGAGAGTTAATCGCGGGGCTGTGTTGTTGTCGGTGGGAATTTCACCCACTGGGGTCGCTGCTGAGGGGATAGAGTGTGTTGCCCACCAGCCTAGCGCGGGGCCCCCTTAGGCGCAGGGCCCAATTGGGGGCAATTGGTCCAATTGGCTTAAGATTTTAGGTTAGATTTAGATTAGATTTAGATTACCTTTATTGTCATTCAGACCTTTCGGTCTGAACAAAATTTCGTGCCTGCAGTCATACATATAATAAAAGTAACAAAAACACACAATAAACACAAATTTAACATCCACCACAGTGAGTTCACCAAACACCTCCTCACTGTGATGGAAGGCAAAAGTCTTAGTCTTTGTCTCTTCCCTCCTTGTTCTCCCTCTGCGCTGAGGCGATCCAGGCCTCCGATGTTGCGACCCCGCCGGGCGCTGGC
>CM069150.1:1982667-2030167 GCA_035221665.1 Okamejei kenojei | reverse complement strand
AATGACATTCTTGCATTGCTGCAGCACAACAGAACATTGTAGTCATAAATACAGATCAGATCAGATATATATTCTATGGTATATATATATATATATATATATATATATATATATACACATACACCATAGAATATATATATACACACACCAGTAAACAGATAAAGTGCAATAGGCTGTTATAGTTCAGAGTTTGTTTGAAGTTGTGTTTAATAGTCTGATGGCTGTGGGGAAGAAGCTGCTTCTGAACCTGGATGTTGCAGATTTCAGGCTCCTGTACCTTCCACCTGATGGCAGCGGAGAGATGAGTGTGTGGGTGGTGTGGGTCCTTAATGATGCTGGCAGCCTTTTTGAGGCAGCGACTGCGATAGATCCCCTCGATGGTAGGGAGGTCAGAACCGATGATGGACTGGGCAGTGGTTACAACTTTTTGCAGCTTTTTCTGCTCCTGGACACTCAGGTTGCTGAACCCCAAGCCACGATGCAACCGGTCAGTGTGCTCTCTACTGTGCACCTGTAGAGGTTCGAGAGAGTCCTCCTTGACATACCGACTCTCCATCATCTTCTCAGGAAGTAGAGGCGCTGATGTGCTTTCTTTATGATTGCATCAGTGTTCTGGGACCAGGAGAGATCCTCGGAAATATGCACGCCCAGGAATTTGAAGTTCTTGACCATTTTCACCATCGACACCTTGATATAAACAGGTGCTCCTGTGAGTCCCCATCCTGCCCTTTCTGAAGTTCACAATCAGTTCCTTGGTTTTGCTGGTGTTGAGAGCCAGGTTGATGTGCTGGCACCATGTGGTCACTGGGTCGATCTCACTTCTATACTCTGACTCGTCCCCATCAGTGATACGTCCCACAACAGTGGTGTCGTCAGCGAACTTGATGATGGAGTTCGCACTATGTCCGGCTACGCAGTCATGAATATTTATTATGAGATTGTACAGGTGCTGTGGATTATACATTGTTTTAATCTCTCCTGCTCTCGCCTGACTGTCAGTACCTCCGCTGGCTTCCAGCCTTTACCGTAGCGGCTAATTACCATTAAACTGCATTATTCCACGTGTTATTTAACAAAGGTTTACTAATACTCTGTATAGGCTCTGCAGTTGCAACCTGCTCCTTGCAATCAATGTTTCAGTCTGTGGTCAGGGAGAATGTTGTCCCTGTACAGCTCCCTCCCGATGGGTGGGAATGAAGGACGGGAATCGGAAGGCCCCGAGGTTGACGATGGGAGGGAGCGGGGAATGCTGTCACTGCCGCCACGCTTTCGCCGCACGACTGCTCCCGGCAGCATCTCAAGCTTCAGCCTTCAAGGCTGCCTTGTGAAGCTGATATTCACCACATTTTTCCGACACACTTGTTAGTTACTACACGTACCAATGGCAGCCGTGGATTACCACTGGGTCCTGTATTATGTGCACAGATAAGAGTCAGCTGCTCGGTCAGTGACTATCCTGGTAACATCAGGCATATGTACACATCTGCTGGCGGGCTCACTGTAACTGAGACCCACACAGACACGTACACATAGACACACTCACAGATACACACACACACACTCACACCCACATCACATTCTCATCCCAGCCCCTCACCTCCCTCTTCCCCTCATCTTCCCCACACTTCCCCATACACAGCCTCATATTACCCCCCACTCACTCCCTCCCCTCATCTCACTCCTCACCTCCTCGCCTTACCCCCCACTCACTCCCTACTCTCACCCCTCTACCCTCCCCTCCCTTCCAATTGCCAGTGTATTGTCATGTGTACAGAGGCACAGTGAAATGGCTTTTGTTACAGTTATCCAGTCAGCGGAAAGACAAGACATGATTACGATCGAGCCGTTTACAGTGTATAGATACATAATAAGGGAATAACGTTTAGTGCAAGGTAAATCCAGCAAAGTCTGATCAAAGATAGTCCGAGGGTAACCAAAGAGGTAGATAGTAGTTCAGCACTGCTCTCTGGTTGTGGTAGGATGATTCAGTTGCCTGATAACAGTTGGGAAGAAACTGTCCCTGAATCTGGAGGTGTGCGTTTTCACACTTCTATACCTTTTGCCTGATGGGAGAGGGGAGAAGAGGGAGTGGCCAGCGTGTGACTTGTCCTTGATTATGATGCTGGCCTTGCAGAGGCAGCGTGAGGTATAAACGGAGTCAATAAAAGGGAGGTTGGTCTGTGTGATGGTCTGGGGTGCATCCACAATTTGCTGCAATATCTTGCAGTCTTGGATGGAGCTGTTCCCAAACCAAGCTGTGATGCATTCTGATAAAATGCTTTCTGTGGTGCATCTGTAGAAGTTGGTGAGAGTTGTAGGGGACATGCCAAACCTCCTATGCCTTCTAAAGAAGTAGAGGCATTGATGTGCTTTCTTGGTCGTTGCTTCAATATGGGTGATCTGGGACCATCTTCTATGCTTCTAACTGTGATGATGAGCAGCTACAGGAACTCAGCGGGTCGGGCAGCATCTGCGGTGGGCGATGGACAGGTGATGTTTCCGGTTGAGACCTTACCTCAGACTTTGGGGCAAAACAGAGAGAGAGAATAACTACCAGCAATTAGTTCCACTGATCTGTAAGATGCAGCCTGGTGTGTTTCAGCTGTCATTTGTTTACAGAGTATTTCACATCCAATGTAGTCTTGTTTGCACGGAGAGGGTGGTGGGTGTATGGAACGAGCTGCCGGAGGTGAGGCAGGGACTGTAACAACGTTTAAAAGGCATGGACAAGTACATGGATAGGAAAGTTTAGAGGGATGTGGGCCAAACACAGGCAGAGGGAGAACAGTTCGCTGGACGATCAGGATGGAGGTGACGGCTGGAGGCCCCGCAACAGCCTGGGACTCGCCTGGATTGGACCCCACTCCAGGAGACCTGGACTTTGAAAATGGCACCAAAACCTGGCGGTTCTTGCACTCGGTCTCAGTGGACTATATTTATGCACTTTGTACTAATCATAGGTTGTGCTTAGGTACGAGTTACATTACTGGCCTGTACACTGACAAAAAATTGCACTGTAGTGTGTACATGTGACAACAACGAACCCGTGGAATGGCACTTGCTTAGAGGGGCATCCTGGTCAGCATGGGCTAGATGGGCCGAAGGGCCTGTTTCTGACTCTATGTCAAATTGTTTAGTTTAGTTTTGGTGAGTTTATTTATTATCACGTGTACAAAAGTACAGTGAGAAGCTTTTGTTGCATACTAACCAGTCAGTGGAAAGATTACAACTAGCCATTTACTGTGTATTCACAGGTTAAATGGAATTAACCTTTAGTGCAAAGTAAAGTCTAGTAAAGTCAGATCAAAGTTAGTCCGAGGGTCTCCAGTGAGGTAGATGGGAGTCAGGACCACATGATAGAATGGTCCAGTTCCCTGATAATAGCTGGGAAGGAGCTGTCCGTGAATCTGGAGGGGTATATTGGACCTTCCCCAGTGTGTTCAGCACTCCGTTGTAAAGCATTCGTGTAAACCCACTCCTCCAGTTCACCGATGTCCTCTGTGGAAGCAAACTGGCAGTGCCTGTGGGTCTGGTCCTGGGATGACCACAGCCCCACTCTCGTGGTTCACTTGCTGCCCGCTGCCCAGCCCGGCTCGGCCTGGCCCACCCTGGCCCGGGTGGATCTGGCCCACCCAGCCTAAAGGGCCTGTCCCAGCAGCATGCAACTCCATGCGATGAGCGCGACCTAACGTGGTCGCTTGAGCCGTCCGGCGTCGTGTGGCCGGTCCCACTTCGATCGCCGGAGCCGTGTGGAGTTTGTCCCGACATCGCGCGGGGCTCCGAAAAACTGACCATGTTCAAAGATTCCGCGCGGCAACGGCTTGTCGGCTCGCAGTCGCCTCGACGCATTACACACCGCCTCGACGTCGTGCCTCCGTGACCCTCTCTGTGTGTGGCTCCATGGCCCTCTCTGTGAATGCCTCTGTGCCCCTCTCTGTGTGTCCCTCTCTGTCCTGGCGAACTTACCTTTAAGACTTCGCTCCAAGTTCGCCTCACTTTGCGCTGCGTCACGCTACTCACCCGACCTCCGCGCGACCCCCGCTGCCGGTTTGGTCGCGCTCTTCGCATGCAGGTGCATGCTGGTCGGAACGGCCCTGTACATGGATCACCCGACCTCCGCGCGGCCCCCGCTTCTAGTTTGATCGCGCTCACCGCATGGACTCGGATGCTGGTAGGACAGGCCCTTAACTGTAAACATCTCCGAGCAAAGCTTCTGTCCCAGCCAGGGAGCCTGGGGCACATTCAAGTTACAAGTTGCATCTTGCGCAGGCAGGCAGGCAGGCAGGCAGGCAGGACAGCCCACAGTTTGTACATAATGTACTGGGAGCAGTGAGGAATGTGGCCAGGTGTTGTGTAAGCGCTGCCGTGTCAAACAGGGGGTGTCCCACACCAGTGGGTGCTCTGTGGGAGGGGAGGTCAGGAGGGGGGGTGTCTCGGGGAGAATACCCCCTGGCCTCTTTGTGCCATTCAGTTCTGTTGCTGAGCTAATTGCTCATGGAGTCTGAGAGAATGTAGGGGCTGCACTGGAGCTACATTGGGAGCTGCGTGGGAGCGGTCAGGTGCAGCTGCTGCTGTCAGTTTGTGCTGCATTCTTTGCTGCCGGAGGTGTTGCCGGTGTAAGGACGGGTCACTTTGCCATGGCCGAGTGCTGGCAGCCAGTGATGGAAATGGGTTTTAGGAACTAGGGGTACTCTAAGGTCCGTGAGGCTGAGGTTGGGAAGGGAGGTGGGGGTGGGGGGGGGTAATGTGCGGTGATGCCCATGTAAGAGTTCAAGAATGCATAACTTATTTATTGTGTATTTACAATATAGTTTATTGTGTATTATATGTCATAGCTACTTTCTTGCATCTCTCTCTCTCTCTCTGTTGGCTGCAGCCATCGTCTGCTTCGGTGAGGGAACCAGGTCGGTGACTGTGTCTGATTGGCCACTGAGTGACCAGCGCATTATGTGATTGGACACAATGCCCTTGGAGACAGCGGCTGATTGGACGGGAGGAGACCGATTTGTTGATTGGACGGGAATTTTAAGGGAAGCTGGTCGGTGATTGGACTCAACCCCCTTAGAGACAGTGGTTGATTGGCTGCCAAATAATCGGGCACAAAAAATTGACAAATATGAAAACAATAAAATTGGAATTCCGATTTAAATCGGAAGAATATCATGCCTGATCTGCAGCAAAGATACTAGTATCCGCTGCACTATCTTTGATCTGCAGTTCCTTCCTATTGAAGAAGAACCCTGGCCCGAAACAACTCCTAATCCATTTCCTCCACAGATGCCACCTAGCCCGCTGAGTTCAAGATTCAAGAATCAAGAGAGTTTCTTGTCATGTGTTCCAGATAGAACAATGAAATTCTTGCTTTGCTTCAGTACAACAGAATATAGCTGTGGTGGTGTTCCGGCATTCCGGCAGCGGCGGCGGTGACGGCCTGGCTTCGGAGGCTCGGCCGCGGCCTAGTGGACGATGACATCGAAGGCCTGGATTGCCTCAGTACAGAGAGGGAACAAGTAGGGGAAAAAGACAAAGACTTTAAGACTTTTGCCTTCCACCACAGTGAGGAGGTGCCTGGTGAACTCACTGTGGTGGATGTTAAATATGTGTTTATTGTGTGTTTTGTTTTAATTTATTACATGTTATGACTGCAAGGTAACAAATTTCGTTCAGACCGAAAGGTCTGAATGACAATAAAGGAATCTGAATCTGAATCTGAATCTGAATCTGAATATAGTAGGCATAAATAAATACAGAACAGATCAGTGTGACCATATACCAATGAATACATATATATACACACACATAAATAAGCAGATAAAGTGCAATGGGCTATTAATGTTCAGAGTTTTGTTTGAGTTGAGTTTAATAGCCTGATGGCTGTGGGGAAGTAGCTTTTCCTGAACCTGGATATTGCAGATTTCAGGCTCCTGTACCTTCTACCTGAAGGCAGCGGGGAAATGAGTGAGTGGCCAGGGTGGTGTGAATCCTTGATGATGCTGACAGCCTTTTTGAGGCAGCGACTGCGATAGATCCCCTCGATGGCAGGGAGGTCACAGCCGATGATGGACTGGGCAGTGGTTACAACTTTTCCGCTCCTGGGCGGTCATGTTGCCGAACCAAGCCACCAACCCTCCAGCACTCTGTGTTTTTTATTTAACACATAAATAAATAAAGAAATTGAAGTTAGACATAAAGCTGGAGTAACTCAGCGGGACAGGCAGCGACTCTGGAGAGAAGACCCTTCTTCAGACTGAACTGAACTCTCGTCAGTGAGAGTACTTGTGATTGTCTGCAGAAGGGTCTCGACCCGAAATGCCACCCACTTCCCAGAGCCGCTGCCCGTCTCACTGAGCCACCACAGCACCTCTCCCCCATGTCCACCTTCAACTCCAGAGCCAAACAAAAAACACAGAGTGCTGGAGGAACTCAATGGGCCAGGAAGCACCCGTGGAGGGAACGGACCAAGAGTTGCCACGGGCCAGGGTTCCCCCCCCAACAGGAAGTAATCGCAGATGCAGCCGTCCCCGTAAAACGCCAAATGATTCCGGGAATGCCGAGGCGAGAGGGTGAGAGAGAGGGCATGAGAGAGCGAGAGAGATCCAAAGGACGGATTCGGATCCCAACTACCCCTCGCTGAGACCTCGCCAGAAGTTTTAGACCTACGGCCCCCTCCAGTTCAACCCACATGGACCAAGATACCACGTTGTAAACAACCACGTTCACTACTGTGACTGGGAGTTCACGTTCCGCCACAGTCCCGCCAGCGGTTTACAACTGTTTGATATCCGCTTCAGGAAGGAGCGGGTGGTCTACGAGTTGAGCGTCCAGGAGGTGAACTCCGTTTACGGCGGGGGAGACGCCAGGTCTGTTCTGGGGCAAGTTCTTACACAGTCATTATGGAATTGGGGAAAGTTCCAATGAGCCGGTTAAAGACGTGGACTGCCCTTACAGCGCCACTTTCCTCCACTCTCTCCATCTCATGGAGACTGGAAACCAAAGATCCTATAGTGGAGCAAGATAGTCCACTCGACGAAAAAGCCGTAGTAGGGTCACGGGTAATCTTCAGCACCATTTCCGTAACCGACTTCCATCTCCGCTCTAGTATTTTTGCTTTGGTCATAGCTTCTTCATACACAAATCATCTTTTTGTTTCTCGGCTGCAGGTGATCATTTTGATATTCCTGCCTAGTCCTCCTTATTAACTTTGAACATCTATATAATTAAAAGTCTCATCTTGACCACTTCCTGTCTGTGCTGTATATTGATTTTAGAAAAAACGCTACCATATATTGCTATGATTTTTTGGCCATTTTATTCACAGTCCTCCTCCGCTGAGCAGCCCCGAGGATTTTTCCCATCGATGAAAAATAATAAAAGTTATGAGTGTTTAAAAAACCTTGAGCACCTCTCGCCTGTCAATCACCGCAATGAAGGTAACGCCCCTTCTGGGGGGAGGGACTATAAACCCCAGATGCCTGGACATGCTCAGTCACTCTGCATGACTCTCATTCTAAGCTGTGAATCAACTGAACTGTGAGTCTGCAATGTACTTGCAATAAATGATTTGTTAGTCATTAATGAACATGAAAATAGTTGTTTGGCCTGACCTGTGCTTGAAACTGCAATGGCAATGGAAATGAAATGAAGATGCAATGAGCTGTTCGGCCTGCCCTATGCTTGAGACTGCAATGGAAATGGAAATGAAATGAAAACGCAATTAACTGTTTGGCTTGCCCTGTGCTTGAATTTGAAATGGAAATCAAATGAAATTAGTTATTTGGCCTGTCTGAACTAATTTTGGCCCACATGGCCCCTATTACCGAGAAATATGTGCCCTTTGCCCAAAATGCCCGTATTAGTCCAAGAAGAGGTCCAAAAGGCCCGTGTCAGGCCAGGAAAAGTCCAGAAAAGGTGCCTTTTACTGAGGTTTCACACAGATTTTTTTAAAAGAGCCCCTTCGGCCCATCAGGCCTGTACTAGCCCAGTAGGAGTCCCTTTGTCCCATCGGTAAGTATTCCCCCTGCAAGTATTAAACCTCACCCCAGTATTTTTTTCCCTGCCTTCATTGGCTCCCTGTGAGATCCAGGCCAGGATAGACTTTTCTCCTTCATTGCTGTGATCTGCAGAAAAAGATGAAAAATGTCTAAAATTGATTCTCCACCCTTCCCCCTTCTCTCTCACAGTCTCTCACCTGTTTTGGGCAGAATTTCTGGCAGTTTCTGAGCTGCCAGCCCACCAGGCCTGAGTGACTGAGTTGCCAGCCCATCAGGCCTGAGTGACTGAGCTGCCAGCCCAAGAATCCATTCAGCCCACAATATTCATACTAGCCCTCTGGAAACCAGTCCCTTTGGCCCACAACACCCGTACTAGCACTCCAGAAATCCCCTCCCCACTGGCCACCAATATTGGAATTGGTGGAGAGGTGGAATATTGCGATGGGGGACCAGCCCTCCCGTGTGTACATGGGACCCAATGGGTCCCATTTCGAAGGAGCTCCAGAAAATCCTGCACCCACTCAAGCCATCCTCTCCCCCCCCCCCCCCCCCTCTCCTCGCTTACCTCTGACATGGACAAGGAGCGATCGCCGGCCCCTTTTTTTTGTTAAACATCTATTTCCTTCGGGTGTTTTTAAAAAATGTCCCCCTTACCATTCCCGTATTTTTTAGATAACTCCATGACCCGGTTGATGTCATCCTTCGCCCTGCTCCTGGTCTCGGCCCGCACCGATCTGCCAGACATACTGTGTGTGTGCGTTATTTGGCAGAGTCTGAGGGGAGAAGCGCTGACACCAAGAGCGAGCGAACGCGCGGACAGACGGACAAAAGCAACGATCATAGAGCGGAATAGATGATATTTCGGATCGAGACCCTTCTTCAGACTGACAGTCAAGGGAAAAGGAAACGGAAGAGACACTGTAGGCATATCTTCCATTCATTTGTCCTTAGTACCGTCCATATCTCCCGTTTCTCTTTCCCCTGACTCAGTCTGAAGAAGGGTCTCGACCCGAAATGCCACCTATTCCGCTCTATGATCGTTGCTTTCGTTCATCTGTCCGCTTGTTCGCTCGCCCTTTGATTAAGTAGCAAATTCTCCCACAGGATGGAAACTGGAAACTGGAAACTGAAAAGTAGGGGAACGCCGTACCCCTGCGTACCCCCCCATTTCCATCACTGCTGGCAGCTGTAGGCTGGTGTTAATGGCGGGCAGGCGGGCAAGGTGTGGACTCGCAGGGAGCTTGGTCCTGCTCCCCACGGCTGACCAACCCAGCCAAGTCCAGCTTCTGTTACAAAACACAGTGCTGGAGGAACACAACAGGTCAGGCAGCATCTGTGGAGAGAGTGGACAGAGTCTGTTGAATGTACAGCCTTCTACCCAGAGCAGGTCAATCAAGAACCAATGGGCAGAGGTTTAATGGGGTGGAGGTGAATCGGACATTGCCCTAGATTATGGAAGGACCGTTCAGAAGCCTGATGACAGAGAGGAAGAAGCAGTTCCTGAGTCTGGTGGGCAGCATCTGTGGGGACAAGGAATGGTCATCATGACCAGGCCTAAAGCCGTAACGTCAACCATCCCTCTGTCCCCACAGATGCTGTCTGACCCGCTGAGTTTCACGCGAGCTGTTGTTTTGCTCCAGATCTCAGCGTCAGAGGTCTCTCTCTCTCTCGTGGCTCCTGTTGGACTTTGTTGAAGACCAAAGGTTTGGAATCCATTGGAAAAATTGGTATGAAGCCCAGAGATGGCACAGATAAATTAGGCGACCAGAATTGTACACCATACTCCAGAATTGGTCTTACCAATGCCTTGTACAATTTTAACATTACTTCCCTACTCCTATATTCAATGCTCTGATTTATAAAGGCCAGCACACCAAAGGCTTTCTTTACCACCCTATCTACATGCGATTCCACCTTCAGGGAACTATGCACAGTTATTCCTAGATCTCTCTGTTCCACAGCATTCCTCAATTCCCTACCATTTACCATGTACGTCATATTTTGATTTGTCCTGCCAAGATGTAGCACTTCACTCTTAACAGCATTAAACTCCATCTGCCATCTTTCAGCCCACTTTTCCAAATGGCCCAAATCTCTCTGTTGACGTTGAAAATCTACTTCATTATCCACAACACCACCTATCTTAGTATCATCTGCATACTTACTTATCCAATTTTCCACCCCATCATCCAGATCATTGATGTACATGACAAACAACAGTGGACCCAACACAGATCCCTGAGGCACCCCACTGGTCACCGGCTTCCAACCTGACAAACAGCCATCCACCATTACTCTCTGACATCTCCCATTCAGCCACTGTTGAATCCATCTTGCTACTCCGCCATTAACACCCAAAGATTGAACCTTCTTAACCAACCTTCCATGGGGAACCTTGTCAAAGGCCTTACTGAAATCCACATAGACAACATCCACCGCTTTACCCTCATCAATTTCCCTAGTTACTGCTTCAAAAAATTCAAGAAGGTTTGTCAAACATGACCTTCCAGGCACAAATCCATGTTGACTGTTCCTGATCAGACCCTGTTTATCCAGATAGACCCTGTATATCCAGATATGTTAAACTTTATTTTATGTACTGTGTGTAATTTTGCTTTTTACTTCGTATGGCTGAATGGTGACATCTGGAGCCTGCTCTTAAAGGGGAAGTAATTAAAGGGGAAGTAATTAAAGGGGAAGTCATTAAAGGGGAGTGGTGCTTTTACCACCAGCATCGGCAGCGTTTCCTGTGCGTTTTCGGGAAACGCTGGGGCCAGCTGCCAGTAATCACCGCAGCGGTCGGCAAAGTTCGTCGCCTTTACGCCTGGGACCTGTGTTCGGGCAGAATATTTTTGATGATACAGGGGCCAAGCGGCACAGCTAGCGGACGAGGAGATGAGGGCGTACCGAACTGTAATCACAGGGCTGGTGTTTGAGGACGTGCCTTTGGGCCCACATCTCCACGGGGCAGCCTGGCGCCGTCGGGTTTTCGACGCCATTCATGGTTTGGCCCACCCATCCATCCGGGCAACGGTGGCGTTGGTTGCTGCAAGATTTGTATGGCACGGATTGTGGAAGTAGATCGGTCATTGAGCCCGGACGTGCATTCCCTGTCAAATGTCGATGGTTCAGCCAGTTCGGACGCCAATTCAAGACTTTGCGATGCCTCACTGACGTTTCGACCACATCCATGTGGATATTGTGGGGCCAGCTGTCTCCGTCCCGTGGCATTTCACACTTGCTTACGGTGGTGACCGCTTCACCCGGTGGCCGGAGGCCATCCCGCTTGTCGACACCTCAACCGTGTCATGCGCGCGTGCCCTGGTGGCCTATTGGGTTGCCCATTTCGGGGTGCCGCTAGACATCTCGTCCAACCGGGGTGCTGGGGTCGCCAATGGCTCGCCTGGTGGGGGCACAACTCCACCACTCGACAGCCTTTCACCCGTCGAATGGGTTGTTGGAACGTTTCCACCGCCGGCTTAAGGATGCTTTGAAGGCTCACCTCACCGGTCCCGGTTGGATGGGCGGGTTGCCGTGGGTCCTGCTGGGGATCCACACCGCCCCAAAGGGGGACTTGCAGGCTTCATCGGCCGAGCTGGTTTACGTTCCACTGGCCGTGCCCGGGCAGTTTATCCCAACCGCTGGCGGCCCACCATCATCCACGGTGGTCCGCCTGCGGGAGAGGGTCAGCGCTCTGTCTCCTGTCCCAGCGTCACGCCATGGTGTCGCTCCATCTCATGTGTCACCGGCTCTAGCGGACTGTCAGTATGCAGCGCCCTTATGAAGGTCCTTTTCGGGTGCTACGGCACGGGTCCACGACTTTTGAATTGGACATGGGGGGTCGGGGGAGACCGTGTCGGTGGCTCGTTTGAACCTGAGCGAGCCAGTCTAGGTGGCCCACCATCTCGGGTCCCACCTACTTCGTCCTTACCAGAAAATAAACCTTACTGTGGGGATGTGCGTACGAGGTCCGGCCGCCGCCTTTGGCTGCCCGTCCGTTTTTGTGTCCCCGGTTCTTGGGGGGGGGGTTAATGTGGCGGCACTGGGTGGTGATCCACGCACTGCACATAACCTTCGGCTCTTGGGGAGGGTCACATGTCCCGGTGACGAGAGGTAGGGGTCACAGTTTGGTCACGGGTGCCCCTGTGGAGTATTTGAGGGTTAATCACGTGCGCACAGTCTTGGTGAGTGAGGACAGTTAGTGTAGAATAAAGAACCAGTATTTCGGACAAACTTCGTGTCTGCCTCGTTCTTTAACGGACAACTCCACGTCTGCTACACATGTGACAATTAAATTGAATCTTGAATCTTGAAAACAACAGATCAAAGCAGACGATGATAAGGAAATGTAGAATGGTTCATTACTGGCTCTGGGGAGAGTGGGAAGGCAGACAAACAGTAAAATCATTCAGGACAGTGACACTAGTTGGAGAACTAGAATGGGGGAGGGATGGAGAGAGAGGGAACGCAAGGGCTACTTGAAGTTAGAGAGGTCAATGTTCATACCGCTGGGGTGTAAACTACCCAAGTGAAATATGAGGTGCTGTTCCTTCAATTTGCGCTGGGCCTCACTCTGACAATAGAGGAGGCTCAGGACAGAAATGGGAATAGGAGGGGTAGTTAAAATGTGGAGCATTCGGGAGATCAGGTAGGCTTAGGCGGACTGAGCGGAGGGTGTTCAGCGAAACGATCGCCGAGCCTGTGCTGGGTCTCGCCGATGTACAGGCGTCCACACCTGGAACAATGCATACAGTAGGTGAGGTTGGAGAATGTGTAAGTGAACCTCTGCCTCACCTGAAAGGACTGGTGGAGTCCAAGACTGTCTATCTTTGGTGTAAATCAGCAGCTGCTGGCACGGGCAGGATGGGTACAATGCCCACAGTAAAGAGCTGGTGCGATATCTCTGTGGGCTGAACTACCCTGATGGAGGTGTGTTTGGAGACTATGTGCCCAGCCAGCAACACAGTGGGTCGAGGGACAGGTGAAGGAAGATGAGTAGTGGAAGCAAGCAAGAGGACAAATACATGCTTGTTCTCACTATGGGTTGCAGCACTGTGATTGAAGATTGAATTGGCCTTTGTGGAATAGCAGACTGCCACTGTGTTAATGATCGCTGTCATTAAAAGGCTGATTGTGCTGACGTTGTGGGTCTAACTTCCTGCCGTGAGTTTATGTTCCTCCAGTGAGCGGTGACCCACACTGTGACTGCAGACTGAGAGGTTGCCACCGGCTGTACCCAGCAGCCTGGCTCACCGAGGATCAGGGCAGGGGTCACAGCAACAGCGGCCACCGTGACTGTGAGGGTCTCACTGAACTCAACGATCGAGCTGCAGCTGAACGTGCTTCTTGCAAAGTTCACCACTTGTTCCTGTCTGTTTCAGAGAGTGAGAGGAAGTCTCGTGGATGTTTACATGCTTTGCTGGGGTTTCTGGAGTTTAGACACTGAGGGTGGTTCCCCTGGCAGCAGTGTGGTGGCTGAGGGGTCACCAACCCTGCTGTGTTTAACTTTCTTGTCCCGTGTTCCGAGGTACAGCAAAAAGCTTGTTTGTTGCATGCTATCCAGTCAGCGGAAAGACCAGACATGATTACAATCAAAGCTGTCCACATTGTCCAGATACAGGATAAAGGGAATAACGTTTAGTGCAAGATAGTCCAGTAAAGTCAGAATAAGGATAGTCCAAGTGTCTTCAAAGAGGTAGATGGTAGAAACAACAAACTGTAGATGCCCGTTTATATCAGCGACAAAATGCTGCAGAAAGAAGGCTGGGTCAGGCAGCATCTCTGAGCGTGGATAACAGCATGGAAACAGGCCCTTCAGCCCACCAAATCTGCACCGTCCAGCGATTTCTGTCAACCAAATCTATTCTACACATTCTAGGGACAATTTACACTTATACCAAGCCAATTACGTCTGTGGAGTGTGGGAGGAAACCGAAGATCTCGGAGAAAACCCACGTGGACACGGGTAGAATGTACAAACTCCATACAGACAGCACCGGTAGTCGGGATTGAACCCGGGTCTCTGGCACTGCAAGCGCTGTAAGGCAGCAACTCTACCGCTGCGCCACCGTGACACCTCTCTGGAGAAGGGTGGGTGACGCTTCAGGCCAGGATCGTTCTTCAGGAAGTTGGTAGCTCAGGACCGCTCTCTAGTTGGTGATACGATGGTTCAGTTGCCTGATAGCAGCTGGGAAGAAACTGTCCATGAATCTGGAGGTGGGAAGAAGGTACAGGAGCCTGAAAACTGTAATGTCCAGGTTCAGGAACAGCTTCTTCCATACAGACATCAGGCTATTAAACACTACAACCTCAAAGAAGGTCTGAACTACATAGACTTGGGGGCATCGGTTTGGTCTTTTTGCACTATTATAGTTTGTTTGTTTTACATGTATGTATGTGTATATACGTACACACAGAACTTTTTTTCCTGTTTATTACATTGTTTACAGTGTACTATGTTTACATATTCTGTTGTGCTGCTGCCGGTAAGAATGCCATTGTTCTGTCTGGGACAGATGACAATAAAAAGCTCTTCACTCTCTCCTCTCTCTTCATACTTCTGTACCTCTTGCCTGATGACCGCAGTGAGACTTGTTCTTGATGATACTGCTGGCCTTGCCGATGCAGCGTGAGGTGTAGATGGAGTCAGTGGGAGGGAGGGTGGTTTGTGTGGGGGTTACAGGGAGAGGTGGGACTGAGCTCAGGTGTAACTTGTTCAGTCATTCACCGCCCTTCCCAGTGACCTTGTTGCCTGGAGCCGCACTGACCATCGCTGAAGATATATAATCAGACATCACCAGGGGGCGCCGCACGATGGCAGCCTCGCCAACAGTCTGTCTTTTTCTCTTTTTTAAAATTTTTTTAATGTGTTTTAAAAGTATGAATTAATGTTCTCTGGTTTGTTTTATTTGGGGCGTGGGGAAGGGTTTTTTTTTCAATCTCCTACCTGGCCGGAGATGCGATCGTTTTCTGGATCGTATCTCTGGTCGCTCTGCGGCCTAATATCATGGAGCTGGCGGCCTTGCTCGAGACTGACTTTGAGCCTGTGATCCCTTGCCTGGAATCGACGTCTCAGGTGGAGACCGATATCTGGAACTCCAAACGACGCAGAAGGTTTTGACCAGTCCCGACCCGGGGTCAGATTTCCGGCGCAGGGGAGTTGAGATTTCCCCGATGCAGGAGCTCGATCGCCCCGACGCGAGGGCCCAAACGCCGCTGGCTACGGGAGCCAAGATCGTCCCGTCAACGGAAGGCTCGAGGCCCCCGACCGTGGGAGAACAAAGAAGGAAAGAGTTTAAACTTTTTTTACGCCTTCCATCACGGTCAGGAACGTGGAGGAGTCACTGTGGTGGACGTTTATGTTTAAATGTATTTTGTGTGTTCTGTTGCATTTCCTTGATACGACTGTATGGCAAATGAAATTCCTCGTATGTTGCAAAACATACTTGGCTAATAAAGTGTGATTATGATGATGATGATTATGATAAACGACCAGAGGCAGAAGGGGAGGAGTGAGTGCGGTGACTCCAACTCTCCCGCTTTTGGCGGGAGATCTCCCGCCGAAAGGCCATTTTCGCAAAATCTCCCGCTCTCCCGCTTGAGATTTAATTTCTCCCGCCCTGGCTTTGTGTCTCCCACTTAAGATGTATTTTCTCCCGCTTGAAATTTTCTTTCTCCCGCCCAATCACCTTTTTGAAAAGTGGAATTTAATTTTCATGCATTTCCACGGTGTATAAATCACCAAATGCGCACACGCGATACTACATACGTTTTCATACATGTAGTGCATACATGTATACATGTATAATGTGCATGCTAGGCGCTCTACCCCCCCCCCCCGGCCCCCGTACGGTACACAGGGCACCGTGTACATCATGTAGCTCCATGTGCTTTACTCCGTGACCGTGGCCGTGGGCCTTGATGCAGTACGCGCGTGTTTTATGGTCCAGATTATCTAAGGTAGATGTAGATCGAGCGAAGCTAGCTCGTACGTGAGTACATGTATTATTAGCTACATACACGTAGCTACGTAGCTAGCTGCATATGCATGCATTGGGCCGGCTATGCGCTTGACAGCCTAGACTAGACTTCAAGTTCTAGAGATCGAGTAAAGTCATGTCTGCCAAACGGAAGAATGCCGGAGGCGACGGCGAAGTACTAGAAGTACCTAATAGTAGTATTAAAACTAAAAAGAAGTATTTGTGCTCATGGAAACCAGAGTGGTTCCGAGAAGACCGGTTTCGTGGGCTGACTCCCCATCACACCGGCACCTCAACTGTTTTTGCACGTATTGTGTTACTACATTTTCCGTGAAGCATGGGGACATCAGTGATATTGTTAAGCATGTGAGCCTGGCAAGCCACCGTGCAAAACTCGATGCCGTCAAATGAGAGGGCAGGCAGGCAAGAATGGCGGATTATTTTGGCCAATCGAAGGAGACTGATTCCTGTCAAGACAGAGTGACAAAGGCAGAAATCTTGTTCTGCCAGTGGATCGTGAGTCTAACTTGCCATTCAGTCTGGGGGACAGCTTTACAGATTATGCAAAGCAATGTTCCCAGATAGTGAGATTGCAAAACTTGACCAGCCATGCCACTGCTGCAATTCTCAGCTGCAAGGTCAATTGCGATGAGCCCAGCTACAAATTCATCCCTCCAAAAAGTTTGATAAGGGCAGCAAAGGTAGCAACAAGAAAATACAACCAAGAACATACTTCTGTCTAAAGAAAAGGAAGACAAGGACTATGGATATGGAAGACTTGCATGATAAATGACATTGAAACTAATTTAGTAAATCATATTTTGCCGGGTTATGAATGGCGCATGAGTGACTTAACATTTTACCGTTGGATTTTATGAGTTGGTAAGTACTGTATTTCATCAGAATTTAACAAATCAGAAAATTTTCAGAAGCAGTGAAATTGTTAATAACCAACTGGGAAAAACCTTACTCCCGAGATCATGATCTTTATCATAATCTGGAGTAAGGTTTTCCCAAGTTGGTTATTAACAATTTCACTGCTTTCTCTAATTCTCTCACATCTCTGTGGTAAGATGTTCCAAGAAACCAAAATGAAGAATCTTTATTAAGCAATTATATATGATTTGAAGCATTGGATTGTTACTAATTTAGTGTGATCATATGTTCAAAAATAAGCCTAAGATAGCACCAGAGAGCATCTAGAACCCTAGAGCTTCCAACCCTTCGCGTTCGTGATGTGAGCTTCGCGCACATGAGTTTGCAGTCTCCAGTTTCCTAGGGGATCCAGGCGGGAGAATCTCCAGATCAGAAGGTGCTTGGGGTTGGAGTCTCTGTGAGTGGTGATGTTGGCAGCAGATTGGCTGTGGTCACATCGATGGGATTCCAGTCAGCCTGCGGTATGATCTGCGTCCAGCAGAGGGCAGAGCTGCCCACCACTAAAGCTCCCGCAGACGAGGGCAATCTGAGCTAAATTCCGGGCAGCATCGGCGGGGAGAAAGTTGGAGGTTCATCCATCACCAACGGCCGTGGTGGAGAAAACATAGGCGGAGAGTGGCCACAAAGCGAGGGAGAGTGGGAGAGTGAAATACAGAGGCGGGAAGGGATACAGGCCACTGTGGTCAGTGTGGGCCATCAGGTGGCGCCCGGAATGGCCGCCTCGCCAACAGTCTGTCTCGTCCCTTCTCTGTTTGATTTTATTTTAAATATGTCTTAAATGTATGTTTCAATGTTTCCTGGTATGTTTTATGTGGGAGAGATCGGAGGAAACATTTTCCAGTTGTGGGGGGAGAGGGGTGTGTGGGCAGGGGGAGGGGGAGGGGGGAGTGAGCTCGGGGAAAAGACGGGGAAAGAGCCATGGGCGAGAGGGGGGTAACACAGGGGGGGGGCAGCCAGCGAGGGGGCCGAGGGGTCGTGGCTGCAATTGGCGGTGCGATGGGGGCTCACAGCGGGCGCTAGTCATTGGTCGTTTTCCTCAGCCCGGATCAGAGTCTCCGCTTTCTGTTTGGCGACATCGCCGACTCCGGGCTGGGCTGGGTCTCCCACGCCGGGCTGGGCTGGGCTGGGCTGGGCTCTGGGCACGCCGGGCTGGGCTGGGCTGGGTCTCCCACGCTGGGCTGGGCTGGGTCTCCCACGCCGGGCTGGGCTGGGCTGGGCTGGGTCTCCCACGCTGGGCTGGGCTGGGTCTCCCACGCTGGGCTGGGCTGGGTCTCCCACGCTGGGCTGGGCTGGGCTGGGTCTCCCACGCTGGGCTGGGCTGGGCTGGGTCTCCCACGCTGGGCTGGGCTGGGCTGGGCTGGGCTGGGTCTCCCACGCTGGGCTGGGCTGGGCTGGGTCTCCCACGCTGGGCTGGGCTGGGCTGGGCTGGGTCTCCCACGCTGGGCTGGGCTGGGCTGGGCTGGGCGGGCTGCTCAGGGCGGGGCTGTTTCGCTGTGAGGCAACTCTACCGCTGCGCCACTGTGACGCCCTCTACAACTTATGACGTTCATAAGTGATAGAAGCCTATCAAGTCTACTCTGCCTTTCATTCAGGGCTGATCTATCTTTCCCTCCCAACCCCATTCTCCTGCCTTCTACCCATTACCCCTGACTTTCATACTAATCAATCTCCAACGTAAAAATATAATTGACGGCCTCCACAGCTTTCTGTAGCAATGAATTCCACAGATTCACCACCCTCTAACTAAAGAAATTCCTCTTCATCTCCTTTCTAAAGGAACATCCTTTGATACTGAGACTATGACCTCTAGTCCTAGACTCTCCCACCAATAGAAACATCCTCTCCACATCTACTCTATACAAGCCTTTCACTATTCTGCGTGTTTCAATAAGGTCCCCCCTCATTCTTCTGAACTCCATCGGGTCCAGGCCCAGTGCCGGCAAACGCCCATCATAGGTTAACCCACTCATTCCTGGGATCATTCTCGTAAACCTCCTCTGTACTTTCTCTAGAGACAGCACATCCTTCCTTACATATGGGGCCCAGAGAGCGTGTGGCCGGAGGTGTCAGGGAGGGGTCAGATTACGGTTGCCAATGTCCCGTATTAGCTGTTTTTTTAGGTTTGTCCCATACGGGACCGCTGTTATCCCATATTTCACTGCTCTGGTCGAGGGGACATCGTCCGGCCCTGCCTCACCTGTCCCGACGTAATGCAGCCCATGGAGTGCAGCAGCAGCTCCTCGCCCGTGGCCCTGTCGGTCGGCAGCCCGACCTTCGCTTACAGCCAACACCACCACCCCTCCTTCTCATGGCCGATCATCAGCTCATGAGTTGGATGGGGAGCTGGACTTTGTATGCGACGTTGCGTGGCCAAGACTCCTCAGCTGGCCCGCTGGCTGGGCTTTGTGTGCAGTCCCATACCCAGGCCAACTCACCATTCACCCAGCCACGGCCGAGTCAGTCAATGAATTGCCGTCGGGAATTTGTTCCATATTTTGACCTTTTGTCCCTTATTTGGGAATTAGAAAGTTGGCAACCCCAGATCAGGTACTAGGGTCAGGAGGGGTCAGGGGTTGCTGGGCCAGAGGGGTCAGAAACTAGGGGACAGTGGAGACAGGCGGGGTCAGAGACTAGAGGCTGGAGGGGTTAGGAAGGGGTCAGGGGGCGCAGGGCCAGAGGGGGATGTGGGAGTGTGTGCGGGTGTGTATGTGGGAGTGTGTGCGGGAGTGTGTGCGGTAGTGTGTGCGGGAGTGTGTGTGGGCGGGAGTGTGTGTGTGCGGGAGCGTGCGTGCAGGGTGAGTATGGGCGGGTGTGTGTGCGGGAGTGTGTGTGCGGGAGTGTGTGTGCGGGAGTGTGTGTGCAGGGTGTGTGTGGGAGTGTGTGCGGGAGTGTGGGCGGGAGTGTGTGTGGGCGGGAGTGTGTGTGGGCGGGAGTGTGTGTGTGCGGGAGTGTGCTGTGCGGGAGTGTGCGTGCGGGAGTGTGTGTGTGCGGGAGTGTGTGTGTGCGGGAGTGTGTGTGTGCGGGAGTGTGTGTGTGCGGGAGTGTGTGTGCGGGAGTGTGTGTGCGGGAGTGTGTGTGCAGGGTGTGTGTGGGCGGGAGTGAGTGCGGGAGTGTGTGCGGGAGTGTGGGCGGGAGTGTGTGTGGGCAAGTGTGTGTGGGCGGGATTGTGTGGGCGGGAGTGTGTGTTCAGGGTGTGTGTGGGCGGGAGTGAGTGCGGGAGTGTGTGCGGGAGTGTGGGCGGGAGTGTGTGTGGGCGGGTGTGTGTGGGCGGGAGTGTGTGGGCGGGAGTGTGTGTTCAGGGTGTGTGTGTGGGCGGGAGTGAGTGCGGGAGTGTGTGTGCGGGAGTGTGTGTGGGCGGGAGTGTGTGTGGGCGGGAGTGTGTGTGGGCGGGAGTGTGTGTGCGGTAGTGTGTGTGTGCGGGAGTGTGTGTGTGTGCGGGAGTTTGTGTGCGAGGTAGTGTGTGTGTGCGGGTGCGGGTGTGTGCGGGTGCGGGTGTGTGCGTGCGGGTGTGTGCGTGCGGGAGTGTGTGTGCGCGGGAGTGTGTGTGTGCGGGTGTGCGTGCGGGTGTGTGCGTGCGGGAGTGTGTTGCGCGGGAGTGTGTGTGCGCGGGAGTGTGCGTGCGGGAGTGTGCGTGCGGGTGTGTGCGTGCGGGTGTGTGCGTGCGCGGGAGTGTGTGTGCGCGGGTGCGGGTGTGTGCGTGCGGGTGTGTGTGCGCGGGTGCGGGTGTGTGTGTGCGGGTGTGTGCGTGCGGGAGTGTGTGTGCGCGGGTGCGGGTGTGTGCGGGTGTGTGCGTGCGGGAGTGTGTGTGCGGGTGTGTGTGCGCGGGTGCGGGTGTGTGCGGGTGTGTGTGTGCGGGTGTGTGCGTGCGGGAGTGTGTGTGCGCGGGTGCGGGTGTGTGCGTGCGGGAGTGTGTGTGCGGGTGTGTGTGCGCGGGTGCGGGTGTGCGCGGGAGTGTGTGTGTGCGGGAGTGTGTGTGTGCGGTTGTGTGCGTGCGGGAGTGTGTGTGCGCGGGTGCGGGTGTGTGCGTGCGGGTGTGTGCGTGCGGGTGTGTGCGTGCGGGTGTGTGCGTGCGGGTGTGTGTGGGTCAGGGCCAGATTTAGATGAAGAGAGGCCCTAAGCTCTTTCATTTGTGTGCCCCCCCTCCCGATCCCCCACCCCCACGACTAGAGGACCGTGACTACCCGACAGCGACGGTGTGACACTTTTAGATCCAACTGTATGTTGTCATTAAACAGTTGGGTTTAAAATACATATTGGATTCACCGCAGAGCGGGCGATGCATTACCTGGATCGCCGTTTGAAGCTCTGGAGTGTTGGGCCTGCTGCTTCAACATCATGGAGCTGTGGGTTGCGGAGTTTCCAGCCTCGGGCCGCGCTGATTTCAACATCGCGGAGCCCTGGGATCCCTTTGCCGAGGGCCACCAGCGTGAATCTCCGCCCAGCTCAGCCTGTGGACTTCGGGAGCTGCGGTCTCCGGTAGGAAGTGGCCGATTCGGAATCCAAGCCGCTGAGAACGTTCTCCCGTTCCGACGTTGGATGGTAACCCCCAAATTTCATTGTACCAATGGCCATGAGGGGGGTCCATGAGGAGGGGGTCCGTTGGAGACGGGAAAATGGATCATCAATGAGGGCGAGGACTCCTTCCCATGGAAGAACGGTGTGAGGCAGAGGCGACGGAAGAAGAGCTCCAAATCGCGGCGGGCAGAGAAGTCATTGAGGTGGGGACGGAGGGGGACAAAGGTGAGGCCAGGGCCGGCCTTAAGCCGATTGGACCAATTGCTCCCAATTGTGCCCCGCGAATAAGGGGGCCCCGCGCCTGAGTAATCTACTGTCCGCTCGGGTAGATGTACCTCGGGTGGAGGGGGGGAGAGAGAGGTAGACGGGGAGGGGGGTTAGAGGGGGAATGGAGAGGGGGGATAGGGGGAGGGGGTATAGGGGGAGGGGGGATAGGGGGAGGGGGGAGGGGGGATAGGGGGAGGGGGGAGGGGGGATAGGGGGAGGGGGGATAGGGTGAGGGGGGGATAGGGGGAGGGGGGAGGTGGGTCGTTCGCTCACAGTCCCGGGGCAGCATTCCCGACCCTCCAGTCGCCGTGCTTCAAGCACACAGCCCGGCTCCACCCCTCTCTCTACCCGGGAAGACTAGGTGAACAATACAGGGAGGGCCTGGGCCAGTGGTTGAAGCAACGTTTACAAACCTCGGCCTCAGCTCACACCCGTCCGCCCGGACCTCGGCATCCACTCCTGCCACCGGCCCTCTCCCTCCCTTCTCTCCTTCCCTTCTTCCTTCCATCCCTTCTCTCCTTCTCTCCCTCCTTCCTCTCTCTTTTCCCTTCTCTCATTTGCTCCATCCGTTCTTTCTCTCCTTCCTCTACTTCCCTCCCTCCGTCCCATCCTTCCTCCCTACCTCCCTCCCACACACACATCACGCACAGACAACTAGCACACAGTTAGGATGGGGTAGAAGCCCAAAGGGTAGGATGGGGCTGAAGCCCAAAATGTAATGCCTGGACTGGTTTTTCACCAATGGTTATTGGTTTTCCAAGATCTATTTAATTAAATTACTTAAATTACTTTGGGTGGGGAACAGCTGGGGTCACATGGTTTGAGGGGAATGGGGAAGACCCAGTGGAATAGCCACTGAGATTACCAGTTTGGCTGACTAGCTCTAGGACCCAGCGCAGTCAAACCCGGGGGAGTGGGAGTCTGCAGCGTGGAAGCTTCAGGCCCGGTGCTGTCCAGGCGACGGCGACGGCTGCGGGCTGCTGGAGGGCGGTGAAGAGGCCAGAGTCAGCGGGCAAAGAGTACGAGGTGCAGGTGGGCAGATGATCGGTGGGGCGGCGAGGTTGGACGGGTCCGGTGAGGCAGCGAGGTGAGTAGGCCCCCCTAGATCTCGAGGCCCTAAGCTTAAGCTTGTATAGCTTACATGTAAATCCGGCCCTGTTGCGGATGTGTGTGTGCGGGAGTGTGTGTGTGCGGGCGTGTGTGTGGGGGTGTGTGTGTGTGCGGGTGTGTGTGAGCGGGTGTGTGGTGGTGTGTGCGTGAGCGGGTGTGCGTGAGCGGGTGTGTGTGTTTGTGAGCGGGCGTGTGTGTGAGCGGGCGTGTGTGAGCGGGCGTGTGTGAGCGGGTGTGTGTGTGGGGGGGTGCATGAGTGTGAGCGGGTGTGTGTGCGGGAGTGTGGGGGGTGCATGTGTGTGAGCGGGTGTGCGTGAGCGGGTGTGTGGTGGTGTGTGCGTGAGCGGGCGTGTGTGAGCGGGTGTGTGTGTGTGGGGGGGTGCATGAGTGTGAGCGGGTGTGTGTGCGGGAGTGTGGGGGGTGCATGTGTGTGAGCGGTGTGTGTGTGGGGGGTGCATAAGTGTGTGCAGGGTGTTTGCGTGTGTGCAGGGGGTTGCGTGTGAGCGGAGCGGGAGCGGATCTCTGTGCAGGGTCCGTCGTTGCCCGGCAGACTGGGCATTGCCGCAACTCTGGGAGATCACACCCTCCGGACTGCCCGAGTCGTCACCGGTTCCTCTGACGCCACAAACCAGTCGGGCAGGTTGGGCTTTTCACAAACAAACCGTGAGCCGCTGGCAGCTGACTTCAAGGTCTTTCCAAACGGAGTGTCAGGTTACCTGTGAAAGGTGACTAATCCCAACGCTGCCTTTTGTACAGCGCTGAAGTTTGTACATCCACATAAGCACTTTACAGCAGGCATCTGCAATTAAATAAATGCTGGAAATACTCCGCGGCTCAGGCAGCATTTGTGGAGATGGACATTGCCGTTTTCAGGTCAAGATCTTCACAGCGGCGGTATTGTCCATTGTGGTTCCATGGGTTGGTTTGACGTGGAGTTTGAGCCGCTGGGTGAGGGGCAGATGAGGCTTGGAGGCCACACACACAGCGGCTGAGACCCGGGCTCCATCCTGACTACGGGTGCTGTCTGTCCGGAGTTTGCGCGTTCTCTCCGTGACCTCGTGGGTTTCTCCGGTTTCCACCCACACTCCAAAAACAAACAGGTTTGTTGGTGGACACAAAAAGCTGGAGTAACTCAGCGGGTCTGACAGCATCGAGACCCCAAACGTCACCTTCTCTCCAGAGATGCTGTCAGTCCCGCTGAGTTACGCCAGCATGTTGTGTAAATCTTCGATTGAAACCAGCATCTACAGTTCCTTCCAACGGGTTTGTAGGTTAATTGGCTTCTGTAAATTGTCCCTAGTGTGTTGGATAGTGTTGGTGTACGGGATGATCGCTGGTCGGCACTGACTCGGTGGGCCGAAGGGCCTGTTTCCTCGCTGTACCTGCAAGTGTAACGGTCACTGTGTGACACTCGGGGATATCCACGCCGGGGGAAGCCGAGACCCCCAGCCTCAGCCCCCGCCCTCCTCCAGCAGACCACGCGAGGCGGCCCCGGCCTTGGCCGTCACTGCAGGAGCTCCAGGCTGCGAGTTTGCAACTTTTATTATCGCTACCGGCTGCTGGTGAGGCTGCAATGTGCTGGCTTTCAGTGGCTGCATCAACAACAGAACATGCTGGAAACGTCACATTGTTTAAATCCTTTGTTACTTTGCACTGAATTAACTCTAAGCTCTCTCTCTGCCTGTTTATTTCTATCTCCCTTTCTACTCTGCCCTCCATCTCCCCTTCCCTCTCTACTCCCTTCAACCCCTCCCCCATCTCACCCCCTCCCTCTCCTCCTCTCCACCTCCTCCCGTCCCCTCTCCACCCCTCCCCCTCTCCTCGTCTCGTCTCCGCCTTCCCTTCCCCCTCTACTCTCCCCCTCCAACTCCCCCATCTCCCCTACCCCTCCCCGCCCCTCATCCTCTCCACCCCTCCCGTGTCCATAGTTTGTCTATTCTGACTCCAGCTGTCATTTACAGTAATTGCCACCCCATTGATCTACCCCAACTACAGATGACCCTCTGTTCTCCACAACCCTGCTCTCTGCAACTTTAGACACACTTATCTTCTCACTTTCCCACCCGTTGACCACAGACACTGACAGTTGTTGTTTCCCTCCACTGATGCTGCAGGTCCACTGTTTGACCAGCTGTGTTGCAGCAGCTTCAGATTTTGTTTCGGCTTTCCATCCTCTGCACAGTCGACACAGCTTGCGCGGGTCCGGCCCACCGCGGCCTGGGCAGCTGAACAAGGTCAGGGTCACAGATGCTACTTGTTGGAGGTTAGGGGATCACGTGGAACTTGACCTCACCTGCGTCCACCCGTTACCTATGATAAACACACAAAGCTGGAGTAACTCAGCGGGTCAGGCAGCATCTCGAGAGAAACGGAGGCGTTTCGGGTCGAGACGTTTGCGCCACCCGTTACCTGCTGCGCCTTGACCTCCCTCTCCCTTCTTCCAGCTGTTTTCTCCCTTCTCATCAAAGATCCGCTCGATGATCTTTGCCTCTCACCTCCCAGTCTGAAGGATTGCGATCCAAAACGTCACCCATCCATGTTCTCCAGAGACTCACCCGCTGAGTTTGTTTGTGAACTTAAATCTCTTTTAAATGCTGTTACAACTACCTCCTCTGGCAGCTTAATCCATACACCCACCACCCTCTGAGTGAAAAACATGCCCCTCGGGTTCCTATTGAATCTTTCCCCCCTCTCACCTGTGTCATCTGGTTCTTGATCCCCTGCCCTGGGTAAAATACTCTGTGTGTTCACCCTGTCTACCCCATGTTTGTGAGGATCTTCCCCAGGGAACTGGTTGCTTGACCCTCCCCCCCCCCCCCTCCCCGGAGACCCCGGGTGGTGGGCAGAGGGTGGGCACAAGACTCCTACACTGCTACACTCACTGACCGCTGGACACTGGTCACCAGGGCGGCGGAGGCGAGTGTCCAATGATAACTGCGTCGGGGTGGGTGAACGGTCTCGGTGGGGAGAGGGGTGAATAATGTCAGGGTGGGGGTGAGCTGTGGGGAGATGGGGGGGGGTGACACCAAGAATATGCTGGGTGGGGGAGGGGACATTGGTGTGAGGGTGGTGGTCGGTGCCAGGGAGGGTGAGGTGAAGTGTGTGGGGGCCGGGGTGGTGGTCTGTGCCGGGGGAGAGGCTGGGGCCGGGGGGAGAGGACAGGAGGGGCGGTGACGGAAACGCCCGAAGTGAAGGGACGGAAATAGCCGAGGACGTCGGGCTCCGCCCCGCCCGCACCGAGCGCCGCCCCAGGAGGAAAATGGGAGCTGGGAGCGAGTGAGGAGAAACGAGAGCGCAGTCAGGAAGGAAGCGAGAGGAGAAGAGAGAAGAGGCGGGGGGAGAGAGACTGGGGAGAGGGTGGGAGAGACTGAGGACAAGAGTCAGACACACAGACACAGACAGACGCAGACAGGCGGGGAGCCGCCGCCGCCGCCGCCGCTCGCTACATTCTGATACAATGTGTCCGAGCGGCGTCTGAGCGCCGCCAGTCCCGGTGTCCGAGGGGCCGGAGCCCGGTGTGTGAGGGGCCGGAGCCCCGGTGTGTGAGGGGCCGGAGCCCCGGTGTGTGAGGGGCCGGAGCCCCGGTGTGTGAGGGGCCGGAGCCCCGGTGTGTGAGGGGCCGGAGCCCCGGTGTGTGAGGGGCCGGAGCCCGGTGTGTGAGGGGCCGGAGCCCCGGTGTCCGAGGGGCCGGAGCCCGGTGTGTGAGGGGCCGGAGCCCCGGTGTGTGAGGGGCCGGAGCCCGGTGTGTGAGGGGCCGGAGCCCCGGTGTGTGAGGGGCCGGAGCCCCGGTGTGTGAGGGGCCGGAGCCCCGGTGTCCGAGGGGCCGGAGCCCCGGTGTGTGAGGGGCCAGAGCCCCGCCACTGTGATCCGCGCTGCCGGAGCTGGTCCCCGGGCGGCAGCGGAGATGGACGCGGGGGGAGTGGAGAAGGAATGCAGCGCACTGGACGGCCTCTTCCAGACCATCATGACCGACATGAAGGTGAGCCGGGGGGGTGGGGGGGGGGCGTTAGGGGGTCTAAAGGAGAGGGGAGGGGGAGTGGAGGGAGAGAGGGAAGGCAAGAGAGATGAGGGGCATGGAGAGGAACTGAGGGAGGGGTGGAGTAGAGAGTGTGTGAGGGAGTGGAAGGGTTGGTAGAGGAACGGGAAGGGACAGGGTGGGGGGATGTAGTGCAAGGGAGTTGAGTAGAGCGTGTGCAGGGGATGTGAGTAGAGGAGGAAGAGAGATGTGAGGGGAGGGTAGGGCGAGGAAACGGGGGGTCTGAGGTGGGGGAAGGAGGGGTTGAGGGTTGTGGTGGAGGAGGAGGGGGGTGGCGAGGAGGGGTGTTTTTGGGGCAAGAGGTGGAGGGGAGTTGTAGAGGGTGGAGTGAGTGAGTGAGTGACAGAGATGGGTGGGGTGAGGAGGAGGTGTGGGGGCGAGGGGGTGCAGGTGTGGCGGAGGGGGCATGGATAGTGTTGGGGGGGGAGGGTTTGAAACCGAGGGGCATGATGTGTGTGTTTGGGCGAATCAGCTATTTAACAGCTTGTTCTATTTTGGGAGTGGACAATTTAATACATAACTGCCCTTGTGGGTGAGATGGAGCCGTGGCAGTTGTTGTTGGAGTCTGGGCAAAGTCGTTACTGAGTGCCATTTATTGGTGGTGCTAGGGAGATGTGTGAGAATGTTCCAAGGCAGGGAGCAGGAGCCTGGGACAGACACACAGATCGGATAATAAATGTGTGTTATCTTTCACAACTTGACAGAGACCTGTGGAATGTGTTGCTCAGAGAAGGTTTGGGCAGGCGTGATGTTAGCCGCCAGCCTCCCTCACAAGCTGGGACAGGGTCAGTCTGAGTCACTCGCTGATCTTGTGGGAGAGGTTTAGTGCCGGAGCCCCCGAGCCCAGAACCTCTGTGGGTGTGTCAGCATCTGACTCATGGTCTCGACTTCTCGTTAAATACCTGTGTGGTAGAGCATGTTTGACTTGGCCAATACTCAGGGAAGTCCAGCACCAGAGACACACTGAAGGGAGGGAGCTGATCCAGTGAGAACAGACCGAGATCGATGGGCTGAACGGCCTTGAGAATCTGGTCTGCAGATGCAGGTGGAGGGGGGGAGGAGAGATGGAGGGGGAGGGAGAGAGAGGGGGGGAGTTCTGGCCTTGGCTTCACTGGACGGTTCCAAGGCAGGAGACCTGCTCAGTACCGCGTGTTCTAAGTGTGTCTGTACGTGTGACCTGCTCGGTACCGCGTGTTGTGAGCATGTCTGTACCACGTGACGTGCTCAGTACCGCGTGTTATAAGCATGTCTGTACATGCGTGTCCTGCACTGTACCGTGTGATAACTGCATGTTAATTTGATGACTGACCTCGTCCACCACTCCCACCATGACCATGGAGCAGCTGGTGTTTCACCGCCGCAGACAGACACCCTGTGGATTTTTTGTAAATGCCACTCCCCCAGTGTTGTCGGCCACCGTACGGTACTGCCTTGCCATCCTGGCACCGAGGGTGCTGCATGCACCATAGGGTTCATGTACAAGGGGTGTGGCCGTTGTACACGCAGTGAGGCCGATATACACAGCCGCATGCCAGGGTGCTGACTCACCGATTGCCTCCTCTCCCCACCGCTGTCTCCCACACGTTGCAACCCGTTCCTTCACTGTTCTTCCTGCCCCATCCCGCTCCTCACCACAACCGTGTCTACACGTGTCTGCACGCTAGGCCTGGCATGTCACACTCCCTGAAAAGGTGTCTGCGTGTTGCTTCCCATGTGCGTGCTATGCTGCTCCGTGCCACGCTACAATCAGGCTGTGGGAAGTACAGTGGGTCGGGCAGCATCCGTGAGGGGGATGGCATGTAGGCGGGGTCTCCGTGATCCCGCTGTCAGTAACTGGCCCGTCAACTGGGACGAGGCTTCCAGATGTGGAAGCCAGATGTGCCACTGGGGCCAGATGTGCCATTGGGGCACTGGGGCCAGATGTGCCATGTTGGTCTCGCCACATGCCAGGCACTGACTGCCCAGATGTACCAGCTCAGTGTTCGCTGATGGAAGGTGTTTATTGCGTTTAATCTTTGATCAATTCCATGTTAACGTTTAACAGAAAATATAATCAACAACCGATATTAAAATGGAAAGTTCAGCTGCTCCCCGTCACTGAGTTTTGAAGGGCAGCTACTAGCGGCTTGATCACTGCAAGCGGTGTAAACTCTGCCGGCTGCAGGCTTTACACAGTCCAACATCACCCTGGCTCAGGAGACTGCCCCACTGGGCACTGACACACTCCCTCCGCACAGTCCCAGGGTGGGGCACGGGGTGAATAGCCCTTTACCCCGTCCCGTCACACACCCCCGGGGTCAGACACACTCCGGGTCGGACGGCTTGAGAGAGAGCTGCTCGACTTAGAGTCTCGCCTGGGTCGGACTGGTGGGGACTCGTGTGAGTGGGGTGAGCACCAGGAGAAGAAGGAAGCACTCGGGGACTTGCAGCTTAGGAAGTCCCGAAGTATGTGAGATCCCGAGTACAGATGTTGCACCATCTGGACTGCAATTCACCATTTGTCTTCTCTCTGGAGAAGTGGCGAGGAGCCCGTAGGCAGTTTGTTGTGGTTGATGGCCCCAGCGAGGATCGGTGCCTCGGTTTGGTCTTTCTACGAGACTCTCTCTGCAGATACTGTACATCTAGTGGAGGTGCGCAGGGGGTCCTGTGAGAGGGCTTACCCGTAGTGTCCAAAGAAGTGGCTGCATGCCTCAATGATCCCCTAACATTGGAGGAGCTGACTGGTGCCCTGCACCAGCTCAGGAGAGGCAAGTCTCCAGGGCTGGATGGACTGACGGATGGAATATCCTACAGCCTTCTGGGATGTCCTGAGGGGTGACTATATGAAAGTCCTGGGGGAGAGCCTGGCGACCGGGGAGATGCCATTCTCATGGCGCAGGGCAGTCATTGTCCTGCTGCCCAAGAAGGGCGATTTCCACCTTTTGAAGAACTGGCGCCCAGTCTCTCTCCTCAGCACAGAGTATAAAGTCTTTGCACGGGCAATGGCGAATCGCCTGGGTTCCGTGCTGTCTCAGGTGATCCACCCAGACCAGCCCTACACAGTCCCGGGCCGGTCCATCCAGGACAATATCCATCTGGTCCGGGTCCTGATCCATCTGTCCCAGGGGGCTGGACAGTCAGTCACCTTTCTCTCCTTTGACCATGAGAAGGCGTTTGACAGGGTGGAGCACTACCACCTTCTTGGGACACTGCAGGCGTTCGGATTTGGACCGCACTTCGTGGCCCGAGTCCGGCTTTTGTACTTTGCTGCGGAATGCCTTGTTAAGGTCAACGGCTCTTTGTTGGCCCCCATTCCCTTTGGGAGGGGGGTACGTCAGGGATGTCCCATGTCCGGCCAGCTGCATTCCGTCTGTGTAGAGCCATTCCTGTGCCTTCTCCGGAGACGGTTGACAGGCCTGGCTTTACCGGGGCCGGGGGTGGAGGTGGTTCTCTCGGCCTACGCCGATGATGTCATTTTGATGTTCACCAACCCTGTTGACCTGCGGAGGATGCGTGAGTGCCAGCAGGTTTTCTCGGCCGCATCCTCTGCCAGGATCACCTGGCGAAAGTGTGCTGGTCTCTTGGTGGGTCAGTGGGAGGTGGACTCCCTGCCAGAGGAGATGGCAGTTTATGCATGGAGCACCATGCACCTCCTCTACCTGGGGGTCTACCTGTCCCATTGAGGGGGCTTGGCCAGTGAACTGGCAGGAGCTAGAGGCGAATGTTGTCTCCTGGCTAGGATGTTGGTCATGCCTCCTTGGTGTGCTCTCTTACCGGGGGAGAGCATTGGTCATAAACCAGCTGGTGGCCTCCATGTTGTGGTACCGGCTGGCCACTCTGGTCCCGCCCTCTATATTTGTCATCAAGATCCAGAGGAGGTTGGTGGACTTCTTCTGGGGAGAGAGGAATCATTAGTTCTCTGCAGCGGTTCTGAGTCTCCCGTTGGAGAAGGAAGGTCATGCGCTGGTTTGCGTCCGTACCCAGGTGGCAGTTCTCCGTCTCAGGACTCTGCGGAGGTATATGTATTCCGAGTGACCTCCTGGATGGCATGTGCTAGCGATGTACTTCTTCCACCGGGACGCTGCCTCCAGGAGTAGCCATGTTACAACATTTTGGGATTTTAAAAATCAAGTCTGCAATTTATCCCATCTGATAAAGCATAAAAAGAAGTTTAATTTGACACCTAATTCACTTTCATATCTTCAGTATTAAAAAAAAGTTATGGCCATTTTCATACTCGGAAATTAGCCTCTTGTTCCCTATTGCTTTTCCATTGACTTAACACAAAAGCTGTGATCGAGGACAGTCAAAAGCCCATAACTTTCTTAAAAATTAAGAGAACTGAAAGAAATTTTCAGTTATTATAGATTGAAGCATTCTGAAACAAATATGAAACAATCTTACTTGGATGACCTGAAATTAAAGCATATAATTAGTTAGTTACCCAATTGTAGCTAATTACAAAATTAAATTACTAGATCTAAACAACTATCCATTTCTTAAGAAAAGATTAACATTTTTAAATAGTCTAAGTGTCCAAATAACATTCACACAAGACTTCACAATATAACATGATTTTTAAATCTCATTGTCATTCATTTATAGGCCAAAAGGAAGGAATTTAGTGTTTATTTCCCGTAAATTAATGGCCATTTTAGACATTTTGCGAGTGGGATTTTCTGGAACGCGATGGATTGGAACGTTGCGGTTGCAGTGAATTTAAACCCCATATCAGCAGGAAAAATACTGCCGTTCGTAAGGGGCCTAAATCACCTTTTCGCAACCTGAAATTTGGATTAAAGGCATCCTAAGAAGCACGTTTATATGTGAAATAAACGGCTTTCCTTTACCTGTCCCGTACGTGAAATCCGGCCCCATTGTCGGCGTTCACGGCATTAGAAGCTAATTTTTATTTTACTCCAGCGCTGATATTGTCGGGCGATTTAAAAAAATTAATAAATAAAAAATTAAATTTAACAAAAAAATCACAGGCCGGCAGTCGGAACAAATCTTCATCAAAGCTCACACCCCGAGAAAATATAACTCCGACAGACAGGAGAAAAGCGCATTGTAACCCCGCCCCCCCCTCAAAGGCACCAAAGCCGCGCACACGGCCAGTAACAGAACTGCTGCGCAGCTGAAGGTGTAACCCCGCCCCCCCCCCCTCAAAGGCACCAAAGTCGCGCACACGGCCAGTAACAGAACTGCTGCGCAGCTGAAGGTAAGTTTTGTAACGTACCTACCAGGAGGGCACACGGCTCCCAGTAGCAGGCATCAGTCGACATGCTAGGCGGGAGTTGCCTGGCTTTTATCGCGATTTACTGAAAGCTGGGAATTTGGTCACCTTCAGCCAGGGTGCTGCTCCACAGGGGGAAGGGGGTGTTGTGGCTGCGAGCGTGGCCAGTCCTCGCCCTGTGATGGGTGTCGAGGAGAGGCGTGTGCGTGGAGCGATTCCGGCCGAGTTTACCCCGCTCCGTCAGAATTGCTCATAGGGCCTACGGCTCGGGTCTCTTCCCGAGAGGTGGCCCAATGCAACATGAGCCGCCTCTCTGAGATGCCCAGTGTGCCGTTCCGTGCCGCTGAGAGGCGCGTACTGTACAGGCTGCTCCTCCACACTATACACTTCCTCACCATCATCTTCCATCCGGACACGTCCTGGCGATTCGTGCCACCACCTGATGGCGGGAGCGGTCCCCAGTGGAGGTCTCTCTATAAGGGAGTCCTCCCCCTTAACATCGGGGACTTGGGGTGGAGGATGTTGCATAAAACTGTGGCCTGTAACAGGTACTTGAGCAGATTCACGGACTCGCCAGCCGCCTGTCACTTCTGCAGCGAGGAAGAGACTATGTTTCACGTCAACATGCAGTGTGAGAGGTTGCAGCCCCTGTTCGACTATCTGAAGGGGCTGCTCCTCAAGTATTGACTACATTTTAGCCCCACGCTACTGATATTTGGGCACCCGGTGCAGAGGGGGGGGGGGTCTCCCTGTCGGTCTGCTCCTGGGCCTGGTCAAGATGGCCATTCCATGGACCAGGCAGTGGGTGATCTCTATGTTGTGGTAACAGTGACGGGATCGGTCAAAGTCCGCATGGATTTATGAAGGGAAATTCATGCTTGACTAATCTTTTGGAATTTTCTGAGGATGCAACAAGTAGAATGGATAAGGGAGAGCCAGTGGATGTGGTGTATCTGAAATTTCAAAAAGCCTTTGACAAGGTCCCACACAAGAGATTAGTGTGCAAAATTAGAGCACATGGTATTGGGGGTAGGGTATTGACATGGATAGAGAACTGGTTGGCAGACAGGAAGCAAAGAGTAGGGATTAACGAGTCCTTTTCAGAATGGCAGGCAGTGACTAGTGGGGTACCATAAATGAGAGGTTATCCAATTTGGTGTCAACAATGGGAAGGCAGGTTATTATCTGAATGGTGTCAGATTAGGAGAAGGGGAGGTGCAATGAGACCTGGGTGTCCTTGTATATCAGTCACTGAAAGTAAGCATGCAGGTACAGCAGGCAGTGAAGAAAGTGAATGGCATGTTGGCCTCCGTAGCGAGAAGATGAGTATAGGAGCAAAGAGGTCCTATTGCAGTTGTACAGGGCCCTGGTGGGAGCATACCTGGAGTATTGTGTGCAGTTTTGGTCTCTTAATTTGAGGAAGGACATTATTGCTATTGAAGGAGTGCAGCTTAGGTTCACCAGGTTAATTCCCGGAATTACTGGGTTTATATTCACTGGAATTTTGAAAGATGAGAGGGGATCTTATTGAAACATAAAATTCATAAGGGATTGGACAGGATAGATGCAGGAAATATATTCCTGATGTTGTTGGAGTCCAGAACCAGGGGTCACAGATTAAGAATGGGTAGGCCATTATGGACTGTGAAGAGGAAAAACTTCTTCATCCAGAGAATTGTGAACTGTGGAATTCTCTGCCATGGAAGGCAGTGGAGGCCAATTCACTGGATGTTTTCAAGAGAGAGTTAAAGCCCTGTCCCACGGTACGAGTTCATTCCAAGAGCTCTCCCGAGTTTCCCCTGATTCAAACTTGGAGAATTACGGTAATGGCCGCTTGCCAGTACTCGGGGCTCTTGTGGAACTTTTTCAACATGTTGAAAAATCTTCACGAGTCTTCCCGAGTACCTGCCGTTAGCGTTCCAAGCCTCTAAGAGGCGCCCCGAGCTACGAAGTACGCGCTACATTCGTTCTCCGTGCTTACCACGAGCTTGATTTTGTTTTTAACTCGGGAGAGCTCTTGAATGAACTCGCAAGGTGGGACAGGGCCATTAGATTTTGCTCATAGGGCTAATGGAATCAAGGGATATGGGGAAAAAGCAGGAACGGGGTACTGATTGTGAATGATCAGCCATGAATATATTGAATGGCGGTTCTTGGTCGAAGGGCCAAATGGCCTACTTTCTATGTTTATAAATGTACCTATTTTCTATGTTTATATGAAAGTGGCAGATAGGGTGGTCAAAAAGGCTTCTGGCACATTGGCCTTCATCAGTCAGTGCATTGAGTATAGTAGATAGAATGGATGAAGAAATATATATAATAAATCATGAATATATCTCCAAGGACGGTTTAATGATTAATACTCCATTCTCCATCAAACTTTTCACACTCTTTTTCTCTATTTTTTCATACTTTTATAAAAAATTAGAAAAATGTATAGAAACACATAATCTTAAATTTTTAATATCAGTACGAATATAAATATCACTAACTTTATGAAAGTATTATTAGTATCATGTGTTTTCAATTATATAAAATACATAATTTTAAAATTTAAAATCAATGATAATACAAATATTATTAACAGTATGAAAATATAATGAATATCATAAAAGTTTTACTAGTATTACGTATTTTTTAATTATATCAAATTTTGGTCCTACATTTCAAAATCAGTGACAATACAAATATTATCAACAGTACGAGTATATCACTAATATTATGAATGTATTACTAGTACCATGTATTCTCAATTATATAAAATATATAATCTTAAAATTTATAATTAATAATAATACAAATAATATTAATAGTACGAATATATCATTAATATCATGTATTTTCATCATTGTAAAATAATGTACTTTGTTATTATTTTGTTTCTATAATAAAAACAGAGATGCCAAGTGTCCCGGATTCGCCGTATTTTATCCCGGCGAAATAACCTTTTTACGGTGTTCCGGCAGCCAAACATGCTGTTACGGAACACCGCCGCGCCGGTGTCCTCCCGTGGTGAACGCCGGCGCCATTTTGCCGGCCCGCGCGATCAGCGGCACTTTGCCGGGCCCTAGTGTCCGCGCCTGCGCAGTTGGGGAGGGTTGCCGGGCCCCAGTGGCCGCGCGTGCGCAGTGGGGGAGGGTTGCCGGGCCCCAGTGGCCGCGCGTGCGCAGTGGGGGAGGGTTGCCGGGCCTGGCGCCATTTTGAGCCACGCCACGCCCGGCCCAGAGCCCGGGCGGCGCCGGCCCGCGCGATCAGCGGCACTTTCTTGCCGCCAGCCGGCCCGCTCGCGGCAGCCCCATCACCGGCCTCCCCCCCACCCCCACCCAGTGCGCATGCGCAGACCCGCCGGCAACCTTGCCAAGTGCGCATGTGCCGCACCCGCCCGCCGGCAGCCCGCTGATCTGCACCAGTGCGCAGGCGCAGACCCGCCGGCAACAACCCCAAGTGAGTATGTTACGGAGAGAAATGCATTTAACCCCATTTGTTACGGACAAATGGGTTGAATGTTACTGTGAACTAAATTTAGGGTTGGCATCTCTGTAAAAATATTAAAAAAAAAAAAAAAAGATAGACACAAAAAGCTGGAGTAACTCAGCGGGACAGGCAACATCTCTGGAGAGAAGGAATGGGTGACGTTTCAGATCGAGACTCAGTCTGGAGCACCTGCCCAGGTCTCTGGTACAAAGAGGCTCTACCACTGCGCTACCATGCCGACATATGATTGAGGGGAGACCCGATAAAATAATGAGAAGCATAGATAGGATACAGTCAGAACCTTTTACGCAAGGGTGGAAACTCAAAGAACATAGCTATAAGATGAGAGGGGCAAAGTTTAAGGGAGATGTGCAGAGCAAGTTTATTACACAGAGGGTGTTGGGAACTGGCCTGGTGGTGGAGGCTTTTAGATAGGGATGTGATCTGGCAAGGAATAGTGAGATTAATATGACGTCCTTGGTCGAAGGGCCTATTCCCACGTACAGATGCTCCAGTCAGCATCTGGAGCCCCGGATAACAGAGAAGGTGGGAATGTCGGCACTCTGCAGGCCAGAGCGGATCTACCAGGACTGCCCGCCCTGCTGACCGCCTGACCCCTGTGCCAGGCTGGGACCCCACTGACCACTGGTGTGCGCCGGGAGCCCACTGACTGTGGATGGGTGCTGGTCATGTGATTGAGGTTGGGTGGGTGGTAAGCTGCGGTGTGGGTTCCCCCACTGATCCACTTGTGCTTCCACCCCCCACAGGGAAGCTACCCTGTCTGGGAGGACTTCATCTCCAAAACCACAAAGCTGCAGTCACACCTCAGGTACAGCAACCTTCATGGGGCGGGCTGGGGTGTGGGGCTGGCTGGATGCGAGCGGCTCTGGTGTTTGGGCTTTGCTGGAGGGTGGTGAGTCGGGTGGGGGAGATTTGGGGGGGAGGGAGATGGGCAGGGGCGGGGCGGGTGGGGAGGGAGGGGTGGGGGAGAGAGGGGGAGGGGGGTGGGGAGAGAGAGGGGGGGTGGGGAGAGAGGAGGGGGAGGGGTGTGGGGAGAGAGGGGGAGGGGTGTGGGGAGAGAGGGGGGAGGGGTGTGGGGAGAGAGGGGGAGGGGGTGTGGGGAGAGGGGGGGGTGCTGTGGGGAGGGGGAGGGGGAGGGGGAGAAAGAGGGGGAAGGGGTGTGGGGAAGGAGGGGTGTGGGGAGAGAGGGGGAGGGGTGTGGGGGAGAAGAGGGGGAGGGGTGGGGAGGGGTGGGGGGAGGGGGGGGAGAGGGGGGGAGGGGTGGGAGAGAGGGGAGGGGGTCGGGAGGAGAGGGGTGTTGGGGGGGGGGGTGAGGGGTGGGGGAGAGGGGGGGGTGTGGGAGGAGGGGGAGGGGTGTCGGGAAGAGGGGGGAGGGGGGTGGGGAGAGAGGGGGAGGGGTGTGGGGCGTGTGCATTAGGGAGGGGTCTCCACCCCCAGCGTTGGGCTGGTCAGTGATGGGACTCGCATGTTTCAGGACGACGGTGGTCATCACTGGAGCTTTCCTTGACGCCTTCCAAAAGGTGGCTGACCTGGCGACGAACACACGGGGTGAGTGCCCAGCCAATTCTCTCACCCTCACCCCCCCTGGAAACCCTCACCCCCCCCCCCATATAGAGTTGCAGCTGAACATTGGCTCTACCTGTTGTTAAACCCGCTGTGTGAGGTACGCGGGCGGGTAGTGTACGTGCATGGGGAATGTGCATGCGCGGGAGAGTGCAGGCATCGTGCCCGTGCGTGGGGAGTGTATGCGCTGGCGGCACCCTTTGTGTGCTGCCGTGAACCTGTTGTGTGGCTCACATGCGTGTGGAACAGTGCTGTGCTGAGGTGGGCCGGTATTCTCTGTTACACAACACATTTCACCCGTGATCACACGTGTGGGTCAGCGTGGACGCATAGAGTGGATGTGGAGAGGATGTTTCCACTAGTGAGAGAGTCCAGATAGGCAACGTTTCGGGCCGAAACCATGGCTAATTCGGGATGTAGATCGGATGGAATTTAACCCCGATAAATATAAGGTGATGCAATTTGGGATGTCAAATAGATGCAGGAGGTTGGTGTTGATTGGTCACGTGTAGCGAGATACAGTGGAAAGGTTTATTGTGCATGTTGCTGGAACAGATCAGATAATGCCATACGTAGAGATAATCATCAAACTCGCGTATAATAAGTCGAGCAAAGAGGAAGATACAGAGTGCAGAATATACTTCTGAGAATGACAGTGAGTCATTTATAATACTTGCTGTGGGGAATGTTGCTGATCAGAGAGACTTTGGTCCAAGTCTATAGTCCAGTAGGGAGGGAGGTGAGCCAGACGTACATGAGGCATGCTTGTCTCCCTGGTCACAGCATTGAATATAAGCTCACACGAGGCTGGTGAGACCGTGCACTGGGCAGTTCTGGCCGCCCAGCTACAGGCTGTGCTGGAGACGGGCAGAGGGGAGAATATTTGTGAAATAGAGGCATGACATTAGCCAGTCTGAAACAAACCCACCTTCTGGCAGCACCAGGCAGAACAGGCAACCCTTGTGGGGAGAGGAGCAGGGTTAAAGCCCTGTCCCACGGTATGAGTTCATTCCAAGAGTTCTCCCGAGTTTAAAAAAAAATCAAACTCGGGTTAGCACGGAGAATGAACGTAGCGGGTACGTCGGAGCTCGGGGACGTCTCTTAGCGGCTCGTAGCGCTGACGGCAGGTACACGGGAAGACTCGCTAACGGCAGTTAAGCACGGGAAGACTCGTGAAGATTTTTCAACATGTTGAAAAATGTCCACAAGAGCCCCGAGTACCGACGAGCGGCCATTACAGTAAATCTCCGAGATCGAATCAGGGCAAACTCGGGAGAGCTCTTGGAATGAACTCGTACCGCAGGACCGGGCCGTTAGCATTTTGGTGGTGCTTCTTCTTATCAAGTCCCCGCACAAGATTAGAAGTTGTTCAGCCAGAGCTGAACACACTTCTCAGCATCTGCATACAATGGTGTCTGCTTGTTGCTTCTCATGCGTGGTGGTGGCAACGGGGCCCGACACCTGTCATCCAAACGGCTCCAGCTTTGAATTCTCCACTTGAAATGGAATTTCTGTAACTCCTGACATCACCAAAAGATCTCTAAATGTTTCCAGAATGATGCGTGGATTAGAGGGTGGTAGTTACAGGGGGATGTTGGACAGACTTGGATTGTTTTCTCCAGAATGCCAGAGGTTGAGGGGAGATCAGATAGAGGTTTATAAAATTATGAGGCAAAGATAGGGTAGACAGTCAGAACCTTTTCTCCAGCGCTGTAATATATATTAGAGGGGCTAGCTATAAGGTTGAAAGGAGATGTTTGGGGCAAATTATATTACACAGAGAGTGGTGGGTGCCTGGAACGAGCTGCCGGGGGTGCTGGTCGGTACTATAGTGGTGTTTAAAGGGCTTTTGGATAGGCACATGGATCATGTGCAGGTGGATATATGATGGAGTTGGCATCATGTTGGGCACGGATGTTGTGGGCCGAAGGACCAGTGGATGTGCGGGACTGTTCTGTTGCAGCATTTGCTGCTGCTGCTGCTGTGAGCTATGTTGATCGCTGTCTTAGGAGGATGAGGGGAGGTGTGTGGGACAGAGAGAGCCCAGTGTGGGGACATTTCCTGTGGCTTGACAGTGCTGTGGACTTGACCCTGGTCTTGGATAAACACCTACAGAGGCATGAGGTGGATAGGTAGGATCGGGCAATTAGAGTCATGGTGTGCGGTTAGATTTCAGGTGTAAATCTAAAGAAATTCTTCATGTTTCCAGGAAATGTTTCCAGGATAATGTTTTCTACCCATGGCTAATTAAAAAAGATGAGGATGGTTTTAGTTTAGCAGATACGTGCACCGTATATGTGAGGAAGTTGGTAAGAGTACAAAGATCAGGAGGGATGGGATGGGGGGGGGTCCCCTGCGAGGGTGGGGCAGGTGAGCTGCGGATGGAGCTGAGGCAGGGGTGGGACGTAACGTTTCAGATGCAAGAATAATAACATAGAGTGATTCACCATGGACACAGGCCCTTCAGCCTAGCCTACCCGTGCCGACCAACATGTATGTCCCAGCTACGCTAGTCCCACCTGCCTGCATTTGGCCCATATTCATCTAACCTGTCCTATCCATGTAAATGCTGCTTTAACATTGCAATAGTGTCTGCCTCCACTACCCGTGGCAGCTTGTTCCATACACCCACCACCCTCTGTGTGAAATCGTTAGCCCTCAGGTTCCTGTTAAACGTTCTCCCCTCACCTTCAGCCCTTGCCCTCTGCAGTGTGAGCTGAGGGGATGTGATGCAGACATACACCGCTCCCTGCTCTGCTTGCAGTGAGCGGGTTTGCTTCCTGCGGCCAGGCTGGGACAAGCCTCCTGTGTGCTCCCACTCCAGCCCCAGCCCTACTGCAATAAAAGGCTGTTTGTTTCAGCAAATGGAACATCCAAGTAAAATAAGACGGCAGTAAAACACTCATCCTTCCCACATCGCTAGGTGGCTCGGTCCATGACTGGAGCCTTGTCTTCATGTCTGACCCCAGCTTCATACGTGTAACGTGTGCCCCGGATGATTCAGTGCAGCTCCCGGGACCCAGCCCAACCACACAGGGAATGCGACAAGCAGCCATGCAGGGAAGGCAACAGTGCAGGGCGCCGTGCAAGGAACACTGCAGGGAATGCCGGGCTATTCCCAGATTTAGTTCCTTCATCTCCATACCCGCTGAACTATTGCTTCCCAGCTCCTGCTCCCATTACCTCACCCCTAGTCCCAGTGCTGTGCCGGGCTCGCTGGAACCGTAAGCCTGCCAGCCTATGGGTGAGCGCCAGCCCTGGGCCTCTGCTCTGGCAGAAGGTTCTGGCTCTCCTGTCTGAGCTCAGCTCTCTGTCCCAGCATCACACTTTCCCAGTTTCACATTTTCCTTCCAAAATAGAAGCAAGTCGTGGTTGTTGGAGTGTTGGCACTGTGCGATGGGCACGGTTGGGGCGGGGGGGGGAATAGCGGGGACGGGGGGGATAGAGGGACGGGATACGGGGGAGGGGACGGGGGGAGTAGAGGAGGGTAGAGGGACGGGGGGGGTAGAGGGGACGGGGGAGTAGAGGAGGGTAGAGGGGACGGGGGGGTAGAGGGGACGGGGGGAGTTGAGGAGGGACGGGGGGGGGGTAGTAGAGGGGCGGGGAATGGGGGACGGGGGGTAGAGGGTAGAGGGGAGGGGGGTAGAGGGATGGGTAGAGGGGACCGGGGGGAGGGGGGAGTAGGGGACGGGTGGGGGTAGAGGGTAGAGGGGGGGGGTAGATGGGGAGGGGTGAAGGGAGGGGGTAGAGGGGACGGGGGGGTAGAGGGGGGTAGAGGGGAGGGGGGGTAGAGGGGGGGGGGTATAGGGGGGAGGGGGGGGGAGGGGGGTAGAGGGGACGGGGGGGTAGCGGGGGTAGAGGTAGGGGGGGTAGAGGGGAGGGGGGTAAGGGGAGGGGGGGTAGAGGGGAACGGGTGTAGAGGGGAGGGGGTAGAGGGGGAGGGGGGGGGTAGCGGGGGGGAAGAGTGAGGGGGGTAGAGGGGAGGGGGTAGAGGGGAGGGGGGGGTAGAGGGGACGGGGGAGGTAGAGGGGACTGGGGGGTAGAGGGGAGGGGGGGGTAGAGGGAGGGGGGGTAAGAGGGGAGGGGGAGGTAGAGGGGAGGGGGGGTAGAGGGGGACGGGGAAGTATAGGGGGAGGGGGGGGTTAGAGGGGTAGGGGGGGGGAGAGGGGAGGATTGGGGGTAGAGTGTGTACGGGTAAGTAGAGTGGAGAGGGGAGGGGGGTAGATGCGGAGGGGAGTGAGGGGGGGTAGAGGGTACGGGGAGTAGAGGGGACGGGGGAGGCAGGGAGGTGGGGGGGTAGAGGGGAGGGGGGGGGGGGAGGGGGGTAGAAGGGGGAGGGGGAGTAGAGGTTAACTGGGGAGTAGGAGGGGAGGGGGGGGTATAGCCCTGTTCCTGTGGGTGGACGCCCTTTCGGTTTGTAGGGGACTGACGCGTGTTCGTTATTGTGTGTCTAACTCTTTTTTTCTGTTGGTCTACTCGTTCGTCGCCCCTGGGCGTTCGACTTGGTCGTGGTTTTTACCTGTTTTTCTGTTTGTTGACTGTCGTTGTCTTGGGTTCTTTTTTTTACGTTTTTTCTTTTTTTTACGCTGTTCTTTTGTTACTCTTTCACTTATTTTACTTCTGTTGCTTTTGTGGAATCCTCGTTTCTTTTTCGACTCTTTTTTCCTATCTACTCGGTTTCTTTTTTTTTACTCTTGTCTTTTGTTACTCTTTTCCATTTCAACCTTTTCCTTTTTTTTATCTCTTTTCTTTTTTCTACTCTTTTCCTTTGCTACTTATTTTCCTTATTTCCCTTTGCTACCGCAGTGCTTTTTGTTACTCTTTTTTTTTCTTTTGTCTACTCTTTTTCCCTTTTGTTACGCTTGTTTCCTTTTTTTAAGCGCTGTTGTTTTATTCTTCATCCTTATGTTTGTTTTTTGACTGTTTGTTTTTGATTTTTTTTGTGTTGATGTCTGTTTTTTTTACGCAGCTTACCGCGCCCCCTAATCCTTTTAGCCTTTTTTTTTTTTCTCTTTGCTTCTATTTTTTTTATGTATTTTTTTGTCTACGCCCCTGCATTTTTCTTTTTCCATTTTACTCATCCCCTATCTTTTTGTTTCTGTTATCCTTTTCTACTCTTTTCTTTGTTTTATAACTCTGTCCGTTGCTAACTCTTTGTCTTTATTCTTTTACTCTTTTCTTTTTTTTACGGGTGCTTTTTTTAGTCTTGCTCGGTCTTTTTTTTTTTCTTCCGACATCTCCCCTCGTCTTTTGTTTACTGCATTTTTTTGTGTTTTTGATTGTTAGATTGGATTGCTTTGTGCTAAGTTAGCTTTGTTTGTTGGTGTTTTTCTTTTTTTTACTTCTTCGGTCCCTTCCCCCCTCCTCCTTTTTCCTTGTGTGTTATTCTAGCCGCTTCTTATTGGTTTGTTAGAACTTGATCTCCTAAGATTTACGTCTTTTCTTCTTCCCGCTCTTCATCCCCCCTCTTTGCTCGAGTTTATTCTCTCACCTACCGTGCCGACCCTTCTTCGTCCTCATTTGTCCCAGCTCGTGCTTTTTTTCTACTAGCCCTTTCCGCTCTCTTCGATTTTCTAACCTCGGTTTTCTTTCACTTTTTACTATCCTCTTCCTTTTTGTTATATCATGTTTCTTTTGGCTTTCCACTGTTTTCTTTGTTTGTTGTCCTTTTTCTACTTCTCTGTGATGTGCCTCTTTTTGCTTTTTTCTATTTCTGTTTCCCCCCCACTTTTCTACTCCTTTTCCATTTTCTACGCTGTTTCTTTTTTTACTCTTTTTTTCTTTTTTACGTGTTTAGCTTTTCCCTTCTTCCTCTTTTTTTTACTTCGCGTTCTTCCGTATTTCCATTTTCCCTTTGTGTTTTCTTTATTCTTTTCTTCCTGTTCTTTCTTTATTGTTTTTTTTCGGTTTTCGGTTCGGGGTTAGGAGTCTGCACCGGATTGGAATGTGCCCAGGGCGGACACTTGGCCGTCGGGCCTGGTTTGTACTTTGGATTGAGGAACTGGATAGCGCATGAAGATGAGGGAATGAGGATGTGATGTGGTGGGGGGGGGGTGGGGGTGGGGGTGGGGAGGGAGGGGGGGTTGGTGGGATTGGTGGGCCCAGAAGGGAAGCTGGTGTTTTGTCTTTCTCGCCCGACTTTGATGAGGCGCTGGGGCCGAGGCACTGTGTGGAAGTCGATGTTTTGTTACCTGGGCATCACCAGAGTAATTTGGTTGTCCTTATTTACCCCCCCCTCGGTTTTCCGACACCACGCATACCAACTATCACTCCGAAAAACTTCACACATGCCTCCTCCAGGAAAGGAATAAAGTACCACCAGTTAGATTCAGACTAAAAATCCAGAACACAACCACAACCTCCCCTCCGACACCCTACCGCCGCCCCCCACGTCGGCCCCTAAACGCCAGGGTCCGCCCCCTCCCCGCCCCCCAGGCCACATGATACACATGAACGCTGGCAGCTCCTGGGGGTGATCATACTAGCGCAATTGGAACCAATTATAACCAGAAAATTTACATTTAATGGTGGAATTCTTCCCCCGCCCAGCTACAGAATCAAAAACTTTAGTGCCAACTAGAGACAATGTGCATCTATTGTGTCTCCCATTCCCATGGGTAGAGGGGAGGTACTGAAACTTTGGGTCCACACCTGTGGGGACAGTGTCTCAGCGGATGGGTGGCAGGGGAGGGTGCGGACATCGAGATCCTGGTCCACGCCTCTTCTGGTGCAAATCCTGGCTGGGGCTGAGGTTTTGTTATGTGTCTGGTAGCGATACCACAACCCCTCTGCCAGATGGTGTGGAGTTAACTGGTGAGTTTTGTCATACACTTTTGTGAAACTCCCCCTACCGCTCAGGAGCGCCTGGCACAGACTCACAAAGGTGTATAAGAGTGTAAACACGTAGGACAAGAGATACTTCATATGTTGGTTATTGCTCCTACACTGGACGACGCCCTGGCCATAACTGTGGACATAGACTGCCGTACACTTGTTTTCCCACATATCCCCGCTCTCCGCCCCATAATGCCCGGGCAGACGGAAGCTCTAATCATATTCTCTGTCACAAGAACCCAACTAGTGTCTCTTCACGACATTCCCGTTCCCCTCCTACCTCCGCCCCACCGCCAAAAGCGGTCAGGAACATTGTAAAAACGGAAGTGTCATCATATTCGTATCCCAAACAAAAATAGATCCTCTTTATTAGCTCGCCATACTTTCCCAACAACTAAGCCCCACCCGCCGCCAGACGGAGTGCCCAGATCCTATTGGCAAATAAATAAACTGCACTTGGATAGAACAGATTTACTTGATTAATTTCAGGAGTCCAACTTAACATGTGGAGAAGATCGGAAATTGGTTTAGGATTGAGAGTAAGGTATTATCCCTGATTGTAATGAGTCGACAAAAGGGGCAGAGATGGCCAAATTCTATCAACAGGACATGATAATGGAGAATGGGGACGGGGGGAGGGGTTTAGTATATCCACGAATGCGCCAGGATTAGAAACTTACTGAACAGTGAAAGGCCTGGATAGAGTGAATGTGTGGACAAGGGTAGGATGTTTCCTCTAGTGGAGAGTCTATGAATCAGAGGGCACAACCATAGAATAAAAAAAGGATGCACTAATCCCACACATGCCCGCGATTTGGCCCCACATCCCCCCTAAACCGTTCGCTATCACCACGGGCTTTTTCTTCGGGAGACGGGATCATGACAAGGGAGGCTAGTGGGATAGGAACGGTGGCAGGGGTGATTGGTTTGCATCAGTGTGGGATGTGCAGCCACCGCGCTGGGTGTGGAGGTAAGGAAGGGTGCTAGTGTGGCAGGGGCCGGCCTTAAGCCAATTGCTCCCAATTGGGCCCCGCGCCCTAAAGGGCTGGTGGGCAACACACTCTATCCCCCTCAGACAGCGACCCCCAGTGAGGTGAAATCCACACCGACAACAACACTGCCGCCGCGTTAACCGCTCTCAATACTGTCACCCAATCTTTCCCCCGGGATGCATAATCCCATATCCTTTCTGTCTATGTCAAGACCCACACTAACAACACCGGGCATCGGGGGACCGGTTACTACAAACCTTTACTTTCAGACAAGTTACCAGTGGAGTCCCGCCAGCTGGATGTGTAACAACCAACATGCCTGACGTTACTCAAGGATAGTCCACTGCGAACCGAGGCAGCCTGACACTATCAGGAATTAGGTCAGTGCAACTGTGTATCTGAAGCAAACAGGCACCGTCCGCTCCCTAAAAGCAGCTGTTAACCACAAAACGGCATAGTTTGAAACTGGTACGCGCGGAGCGGCCACGACAGCTCACCACCACATGCATTAAAACGGATTGGGCAACAAATAGTTCCGTCATTAGGTCAGTGTGGGGGTTGGGTGGGGGGGGGGGGGTGGGGGGGGGGGGGCATAGGAGGAGATCATGCGATTATTGCCGTAACCCAAGTGACAACCTGCGGCCCGGTTAGCACAGATGATGCACAGAAACAGGCACTCCTGAGTCTAACAAGCAATAGTCGCCACAGGTGTTGGCGCTATTTTTCACACGGTCACCAACTGCAGGTTGCTATGAAGGCCCTGTTGTAGCCGTCCGAAATCAACAGAAACAATCACATCCCCTTCGTCCCCCCTTCGCACACTGTGTGTAGTGTGTGTGGTGTGCGAGAGATACAGGACCCCTGTGGTTTTAACTTTAAAACCACGTACAGCATTGGTACGTGTAGTAAAACTAACAATGTGTCAAAAAAAGTGTGAATATCAGCTTCAACAAAGGCAGCCTTGAAGGGCTGAAGCCTTGAGGATGGCCTGCCGGTCCCGAGGGGAGCGTCATTCTGTGCGCGGCGAAAGCGTTGGGCGGCGAGTGACAGCATTCCCCGCACCCTCCCATCATCAACCTCCGGGGCCTTCCCCAATTCCCCCCAAGTCCATCGATTCCCACCCATGCGGGAGTGAGCTGTTACAGGGACAAACATTCTCCCTGAACCACAAGAACTGAAACATTGATTGCAAGAGCATGTTGCAACTGCAGAAGCCTATACAGAATATTAGTCAACCTTTGTTTACATAACACGTGGAATAATGCAGTTAATGGTAATTAGCCGCTACGGTAAAGGCTGGAAGCGCACGAGAGGTACTGACAGTTCAGGGCGAGAGCAGGAGAGGATTAAAACAATGTATAGATCCACAGCACCTGCAACAATCACATAATAAAAATTCATGACTGCGTAGGCCGACATATGCGAAACTCCCAATCATCCCACGTTCCCACCGACCGATGAAACACAACCATAACCGTTGTGGGAAACGTATCAACTGATGGGGAACTGAGTCAGATATAGACGTGAGATCGAGCCAACTGTCACATAGTCATGGTGCCAGCACAATAACCTTGCTCACAACACCAGCAAAACAAGGAACTGATTTGTGAACTTCATAAAAAGGTGCCAGATGGGGAAAAGAATCACATCCTTAAAATACAACAAGGAGTCGATGGTGAAAAGGGGTCAAGAACTTCCAAATTCCCTGGGCGTGCAAAATATCCAATGATCTCTCACAGGTCCCCCCAGAACCACTGAAGCCAATCATAAAAGAAAGCACATCAGCGAGCCTCAACTTCCTGAGAAGTTGACGGAGAGTCGGATGGTCAAGGGGGGGGGGAGGGACTCTCTCGAACCTCTACTCACAAGGTGCACAGTAGAAGCACAACTGACCGGTTCAATCCGTGGCTTGGGTTTCAGCAACCTGAGTGTCCCAGGAGCAGAAAAAGCTGGAAAAAGTTGTAACCACTGTCACCATCCATCATCGGTTCTGACCACTCCCTACATCGAGGGGATCGGTGGGGGGGGGGGGGGGTGTGGGGCCGCAGAGCCGCCTGTGTCCGGCCCTCAACGATACCACAACCCCGTTCCACTTCTGTGTCATCTATCCCGCCCCGCCATCAGGGACAAATCGGGCATCCGACTGAGGGGAGCGCCGCCACGCGGAGGGGCGGGGAGGGAGCGCACTGTGGGGGAAGGGTGTCGGTGAGGGGAGTCCCCACACTGTGGGGGGGAGGGAGCGTGTTGTGAGTGTGGTGGGTGGTGGGGGGTGCGGTGAGAGCCCCACTGTGGGGTGCCGTGTAAGAGAGGCGGAGCTGGGTAACAAGCTGAGGGTGCCGGTGTTGAGAAACTCTGAAGTCAAGTGCGGATGGGGAGGGGACGAGTCCGTTCCATGCGGGGCGAGTGCGAGGCAACACCAGTGACGAGAGGTGGAGGCTGGCAAGCGGTGAGGTCCACACACTCACTCATCAATCTACACGCGCTTGCTGTTGGAAGCCGGGTCCATCGGATACTCCATGCAACTCACTGTGCTGTGTCTCCAAACCTGGGTCCTGGCGGTGGCTGTG